>OV651835.1:3348779-3410214 GCA_927349885.1 Psylliodes chrysocephalus
GAATACTAAACTCAGTATAAATTTCAGCCTCTAGTGTCCTTCTATACAAACGATAAAGAGATGATTTTTTTCTCAAATCCGAAATTATACTTCTATTAAACCAAGGAGGGTATTTTGAATTGCACCTTGGTACAGTTTTTGGAACATTAGCGGCAATTGCGGAATTTAAGATAGAATAAAATAAATCACAACTCCAATTAATTCTACAGATAGTCTGGTATAGTTGAGGGAGATTTGCCTTTTTGAAATTGTAAGATACTTTACTAGACATAGCAAAACTGGTATTTATTTGAGAAAGAGATAGTTGAAATTCTAATGAAGGATGTAAAATATCTTCGTCAACTAATGGATCAAGTGAACGATTTACAGCGATGTCAGATCTACTAAAGATTAAATCGAGTAAACGGTTATTAAAATTAAGAGTATTATTATATTGTCTTAAAGCTAATAATTCGGTAAAATTATCAAGTGCAACTATACTAGCATTTTGCAAAGTAATGTCATTACGACTAGAATGATAATGTGGTATATTAAAATCCCCTAATATTAACAGTTCTTCATCATTGTTGCACCATTCGTAATTACATAAAATATCATAAAAGACATCGTATATATCATTACTAGTGGAGGGAGGAATATAAAGTAATATAACATACACATTGCTATTCGAGACTGAAATTTTTAAACCAAGTACGTCAATAGAAGGAGTAGAAGTAGTCAGTTCAGAAAGATCTAGTCTTAATGCATTGTATTCTTTTTTTAAAGCAATTAAAACACCTCCCCCTTTAGTAGTATTGGTAATATTAAAATTTCTGTCAGAACGAAATACTACATAATTTTTAAAAAATAATTCAGAGTCGTACACAGAAGAACTCAACCAAGTTTCTGACAGTGCTAATAGGTCGTGGTTACATTCGACGGAATTGTTAAATAGTTTTGCAAGTTTGGTGTTTAATCCTCTAACATTTTGGTAAAATACACTAAGTTTATGTTGGCTAGTATCAGAAATGCTTGATGATTGCTACGATGACATTAAAGAGTTCTTATAATATTCAAGTTTTTTCTGATAAACAGGGCACTTTGAGTGATCCCAAGCAAAATGTTTAACATCAGAAGTTTTAGCGTTAATACAGTTAATACATTTTATTTCAGAATCAATGGGACAATCTTTAATTTGATGTGGTCGAGAACATTTAGGACAAGCAATATTTTTTAAACACGACCCTTGGTTATGACCGAAACCGCTGCACTTGTAACATAATGTGATATCTATAGCATCAAACACTGAACATACATCGTAGCCAACAAAAAGACTTTGAAGAGACATTGCTTTCACATAAGTTTCGGCATCAATTTCTAGAGTTGCTTGATACATCTTATCATTTTTCTTGGTAGCCCAAATTTTCACAACGCTGCATACTCTGGATGATTGGATGACATCATTTTGGTACTTAAGTAATGAAATAAGTTCGTCAGGTTCATGCTTCTCAATCATTCCAACTATTCTAATTTTCGGATTTCTACTTTTAATTTCTTTAACTTCGTAAGCATCTGATAATTTTGCGTCTTCATTCTTACTACACCCAACAAGTATTCCGCCATCTCTGGTATTCTTAACTTTTGAAACTTTTATATTTAATTCAGTGGGATTAATATTGCTCATAATATCAGCCTTAGTTTGAATATTATTTTGTGTAGCATCCTTAGGTTTAATAACTACAACCGATTGAAATGTCGCTTGAGCTACTTGCGAATAAGTTGAATTATTTAAATCAGAGGGAGGTATATTGCTAATATTTTCTTTGGCCATTTTAAAAATTTCTTCTTTAGCTTCAGTGAATAGTTTCTCCATATTTCCTATCACCTCTTTTAGCTTAGTATCCATAGTGTGCGAAAAATGCTTATTAAAATCAGTAACAGCAGGATAACATTCCTGACAATACCATAGAAGGCCATAAGTTTTAGTATGTTTGGCAACGTCCGATGGAACTCCAACACAACCGGTGTGAAATACTTTTTGTCCACAAAAACCAGCACATGAAATACCTGGTTTTGTTCGGCTTATCGCAGTGTCACAAGATTCACAGTTCATTGTTTATCAAAGTAACTACTGCATTTAATTAATGTATAAGATTAAGAATGCACATACCATCTTGTATATATCTCCAAATCATGCGGTATTAATAGATTACTATGTTTCAATTAATAACCAGTAGAAATTAATTAATTTCGCGGAGCAACACACACACACACACCTTGCTACGACGACGGCGTTTAGTTAAATTTAGATTGCGCAACTCATTTACTTTAAAAAAGGTACTCTTGATAAGACTCGATTACTCTCATGGTTTTGACGAAATTTGCATTTTAGTAATTTTAGAACATAAACAATAATTATTAAAATACAAACTTTGTCAAAACCATGAGAGTAAATCGAGTGTTATCAAAGGTACTTTTTTGTAGTAAATGAGTACCCAATTCAAATTTCATACTCAAATCCCTTTTTTGCCATTGGCGTAGAATTTTTAAAGGTGCAATTATTTAAAAAATCAAGTTCTACGCCTATGTATTATTATAGGACAAAATTTAATACGATGAAAAACATAAAAATGTACTTTTTTCATATCTTCTTCAACACCTCTAATCGAGACTTTTAACAAAAATACTCGATTCTTGCCATGTACGATTTTTTGAGGAATATTAATTATTTGCCTGCAATACGTATACAAAAATATTTATTGTTGGTTTCCATAGATTCATCTAAATAAAAATATTGTCAAGTTTTTACACCTAATCTTTTGTTAACGATTGAAAGTGTTCTATCTGACTCAATAATTAAAAAAACAAATGCGTGGTTTATTAATATAGCTGTACAATATACCAATGCAGAATATACCGATATGTTACTGACATTAGGATTTTGTGAAGGAAATGCTCGAGAGAGTGTACTCTGAAAGGTTTCCAAATCGTCGTGTACCTAGCCACCCAACTTTTGCTGCTGTTGAGAGACGTCTTCGGGAGACCGGTTCCTTTGCTCCCAACACTGTTGATAATGGAAGAGAACGTTTTGTAAGGATTCCTGAAGTTGAAGAAGACATTTTAGAAGAAGAAGATCCAGATTTAAGCACCAGACGAATTGGAAGGGAACTAGCAGTAAGTAAAGATGTCGTTCATAAAGTGCTTAGAGAACAATTGCTATATCCGTACTATAAGAAGCCAGTACAATAATTATTAGTTCATGATCCTCAAATTCGTTTGGGTTTTTGTCGATTTGTTAATATGCAAAGATAAAGAGATCCAAACTTTGTCAAGAAGGTTGTCTTTACCGATGAAGCGGGTTTTACAAGAAGAGGTATAACTAATACCCATAATGAACATGTTTATGCCGTTGAAAATCCGCATGCAATAAAGGTAAACCATTTTTAGCACGAATTCCAAATTAATGTGTGGGCTGGAATAATTGGTACATTGTTGGTCCTGTCATACTTCCACGAAGATTAACTGAAGAAAATTATTTGGATTTTCTACAAAATACGTTGCCAGAATTGTTAGAAGATTTACCTCTCCAACTTCGGAGAGATATGTGGTTTATGCAAGATGGAGCTCCACCACATTTTTCTTTAAACGTTAGAAACCACTTGAATGAACAATATCCACATAAATGGATAGGCAGAGGTAATGACGCACCTGTAAACTGGCCACCACGTTCCCAAGACCTAACACCGATGGATTACTTTTTATGGGGACATCTGAAATCCACAGTTTACAGGGAACCTGTAGAAAATGAGGAACAACTTTGGCAACGTATTCAAGATGCAATAAACAATCTTAGAGGTGATGAAAAAGTTATGGAAAGGATACATTTTAATTTTCTTCGACGTATAAATCTTTATATGCGTGAAAATGGTGAACATTTTAAACAATTTTTGTAAAATCTCTATTTTGATTATGTTGTAAATAAATATTTTTGTGAAACCTATGCACTCTAAATTATTAAAACAGAAATTTAGCGAAAACAATGAGAGTAATCGAGTCTTATTAAGAGTACCGTTTTTAAAGTAAATGAGTTGCGCAATCTAAATTTCATACTCAAACTCCTTTTCTTCCATTGGCGTAGAATTTTTAAAGGTGCAATTATTTAAAAAATCAAGTTCTACGCCTATATTATTATCGGACAAAATTTTAATATAATTTTTGTGCCACATAAAACTCTACCAATATACCAAATTTAAGCAAAATCGCATATGCCGTTTTAAATTTATATGGGAAAAACTATTTAAAAATTTAACTTCAAGTCTCTCTGGAGCCCAAACGAAGCAACTTTGTACTAAGGTAATTTTACTTAAATCAACTTATTTTGGTCTAAGGAATATGTGGTATGTTTTTGTAAAGACCTTTTACAGATACCCTGTAGATCGAAATGGATAACCCTTTTGACATAAGGCATAAACGACAAATGACATTTGTGTAGAGATGTTGGTGTCAAAATAACGAAAATGGTTACAACCGTTACAAACTATAAATAGTGAGATTGTGTGAGTAATCTGAAAAAAACTCCAGTAGAGAAAAAAGATTAAGAACTTTTAATTTCTGCAACGATATGGCAGCACTCTGCAGTAACATTTTAGGAAAAGGTGGAAAAGCATTTTATTTAAAAACTACTTGATATTTATTAAAATAAAAGCAGCAAACTTTCATAGATTTAATACTGAATGGCGCTGAAAGTTCTTTGTTTAATTTTCCGCTAAAAAATAAACAAAATATATATATTTATCGAAGGTTTAAAAAAAATTCAAGGTTTCTCCATCCTAAGTTTGGTAATTATTAGTACTTTCTAAAAACTTCATAAAAATTGGACTAAAAATAAAGTCGTAAAATGATTTTCAAATTTTTTAATGTGTTCGGTTTGCCCTTAATTTTAAATATTTTTAGTTTCATTTCAGAAAAGTGTAACTTTTTTAGCCACATTTACTTCATGGCCGCTTTTTATCATTTTTATCGTTAGTAATTCTTTTCAAATTTTATCAGTTAAAAAATATTGACACTGCTTGATGAGAGAGTTGCCTAAAAAATATGTACATCTTAGCCGTATGAACTTTTTTGGCCTAATCAGAAGTGGCTCAAACGTCGGCCGCAAAGGACCCCGCACTTTTTACATTGATTTTGTTTGACTGAAGTTATTAAAACACAATTACCACCAGAGGAGGCACTTTCTGTTTTAGAGGAAGCAAACTTATCTGGTAATCAATATATTATAATTAAAAAAAAAGGACAAAGCGAAATTTCCCTCATAAAAAGTTATGCAACAAGCAAAGCTTGCATGTTACCCTAATAATATAAAAGTTGTTATTACAAAAAGACATTTTTAGTAAGTTTGATCGAATAATACTAAAGAAGGTATTGTTGACATTCAAATGGGGGTTTGATGGCTTCTTTGGACAAAAAAAATATAAACAAAAATTTGAAAATAAATATATTAATTCAAGTGCATTTGTAACCTGGCTGGTGCCTATAAAACTAGTATGTGAAAGCTCCAAATCCGAAGATTCGAAACAAGTTATTTGTCAAAATCCCTATCCGAGAAGCTTTATCCATGCTTCAATAATTTTTGTTCGATTGAGATATATAACTTAGTTTATTGTCTCTATTTTCAGTTAATACATTATCAAACCACCGATATATTATTATGAAAACCTTTTAATCAATAATAATAAAATTTTAATTTAGTATTTTGATAATGTTTAAAGTGTGTCCTGTTGCCACTCTTGAATTTAATGTAATATCAAGGAGGGATAAATTTGTTATAAAAGTAATTAATATATATACTAATTCCTACTAGTCTTGAATTTCTTACAACTATTTAAGGAATATCCTGTACCTACTTTACAAGGTGTCAGTTATAATGAGACACTTTGTATAGTGTCAACAATATCTCTGTTGATATTAGTTTGGTTCATTTACACTTTAAACACATTCCAGAATACAAAAGTATAAGCTTTAATGCTTTCCAGAATTGTTGGTAAGTTTTGATACTTTTTGCCCCTGTGTGAGATCGAGCAGTAAAAAATCAAATGTGGATATTCAAACATAGCAATTCTATTTTACATTGTATATTTTCTTCCTCTTTTTTTTGGGCTGTCATTAAGGCCAAGTTCAACGCGTTGTCAATGACAAGTGATGGCGACTTTTTTATCACAAAAAATACAGCTCTGAATGATAATGTTTTGAGAAATTGGTTTTAAAAATGGGTTCAGAGTACGGTAAAGAATGGTAAAAAGTCTATAGTTTGTTTTACTTTTAATGTATAATATTTTAATAAGTGATATTTAACAAATATTTAAAAGTTATGGACTTTCCACAATTTTTTATAGTATTTAAAAGCTAAAACTCAAAATACACTCTTTTATATTTTCCCTAATTATTTCAGGAATCTTGAGATAAGATTTAAAAATATATTGGTCCCAATTTGCAACCGTGCTAATTTGCGACATACGTTTTATTAAACTCATCGTGTTAAGTATTTGTTAACATTAAGAGATCGTTTTCTTACCTAAGAAAAAAGTTAAACTTGGCCTTAAGAACAATTTCAAAAGTTTGTTATTATGAATTTTTTGATAGTAGGTAGTTTATTTTTGTCAGGAAACTTCCTATGTGGCGCGCCTTCGTTTTTTTTGCAATATATTTGAGATTTGCGAATAATGTGAAGCACACTTTATATATAAAATAAAATTCAAGGAAATAACATTACTAGATATTACTGTACATGTAAGACTGGTTTAAGAACTATATGTATGTGTGCTCATATTTCAAGTGTTTTGTGGTACCTGAAATATGCAAGATTTAAAAATTATATAAAGTACCCTTTAAGTGTTTTATTAAGGACTATTTTAGATGCTGTTCAAAGATAAGTCAGATTTTGAAGAAGTGTAAATAGTTAATGTATTTAATAAAACAGGTTTTTAAATATGTAGTTCTTTTATATGGATTTATAATTTAGTGGAAGTCTAAAAATCTATATAAAGAAACTGTAATATTTTTGTATTAAATATTATTTGTATTTCTGTCACACCCTGTATTATTAATTAATATCTAGTAATTAATATAATAAATAAGTGATCAAAAGTCATGTTATAATTATGGTAATACATGAAAATGCACCTTGTTTTAGTGCAGTTTACCTAGAGCTCTCCTAGGCGACGTTTGTAAGCGAATCTACGTTCTATTGTGTTTATTTCCAAGTGACAGCTGTCAAATTTTTAAATTTTTCTTTTCAAGTAAAACCCAACGCCAGAGTAAGTTATCCCAGAGTAAGTAAACAGGTCAATGACCGAGCCCGGAAGGGCAGCCACAACTTCTAAAGGATTCGAGACAGAATATTCTAAACGTCTCAAAAGCCGGTACAGATACCTGGACAAGCATCGCAAATTATACTCATAAAGCCTGCCAAGCAGCCCAAAACCAAAAAAGAAAACCACAAATACGCATGTGAGTACAGAGTGTGACAAAACACTAATCATTAACCCAGGGGTCAGCTGCACTGAAACAGGGGACCCCCTGGCAAAAATTTTGGCGGAACGACCTTCATCTGCGGCCTACCCAGCAAAGAAAATATGTCCCAGCACCGCAACCTAAAGTAAATCAGTGGGAGGCCAGAAGACAGGGAGCAGCACGAAAACAAGAAGAATTTCCAGCCCTCCCTGTCCGAAACACTCAACATACAGTCACTAGGCAAAATAAAATTGAAGCCCCCAGACAAGTGTCTTCCAACACTGAAATGGACGATTTCAGTGTGCTTAACAATGAATTTGAAGAATTAAATAGGCTCATTAACATAGGTGAGTTGACTAGAGCGGTAAGAGCGCTTAACGCAAAATTAAAACTCTGTAGAAACGGACAAGAAATAATTGAGACATATAATGCTTTCATGAGCACAGTTGACAGTAACTTCAATCTTAGGAACTGAACTATCTGAACAAAACACACAAAAACTCAAAATTTGTTTTTATAATGCAATTGGGATGTGTAACAAGACAGCTCTTGTACGCAGTTTCATTCTTAAACATCATTTTGACGTCATACTCCTTACAGAGACACACTACAAACAGACTGACAACTTAAAAATACAAGGGTATGACATAATAAGATACGATAGGCCTATTCAAATAGGCAATAGAGCATCGGGAGGGGTAGCTTTCATAATTAAAAACAGTATAACATACTGTCAGTTAAATCAACTTAATATTAGGCAAGAACATCTTATAATTAAATTAAACAACATTATTTTTGTTGGTGCATACAACCATCCTAGACAAGTATTAACCAAACTTGAGTTAAATATAATAATGACGGCGGGACACAGAGTTCTTTTACTGGGTGACCTGAATTCTAAACACCCTCACTGGGATTCTAACTGCACGATACATAACACAAGTGGGAAAAACCTGGATGAATTCGCCAATGACAATGACCTCATCGTACACCATTCCGAAGACCCCACGCACTTTCCTTATGACGCTAACAAATTACCAAGTACCCTCGATCTAGCCGTTGCTAAAAACATCCCGAACATAGAAAATACAAGGACAATCAAAACAATGACCTCTGATCATGACCCTGTATATCTGGAGATCAAAATTAAAAAGTTGGTCCCCAGAATGCAGGGTCATTATTATGACTACAACACTACAGACTGGACAAAATACAGAAAAACACTCGACAATACAATCTCCATAACTAACAACATCACAGACACTAATACTCTTGAGGAAGAATTCAATAAGATTACGAATAATATTATTAATGCAAGAAATGCATCCACCAAGAAAATTACGCTTAAACCTCAAAAAGATGACCTCCCTCAAGAGATATTAGATCTAATAGACAATAAAAACTACATTAGACGACGCTGGCAGACACACAGGATAATAGATGACAAGGTTAGGCTACATGACATTGGCAAAGCCATAAATCGTAAAATAACAAAGCATCGCAATGATAAGTAGCGCATAACCCTGGAATCTATAAACGTACATGACAATTCAGTGTGGAAAGTTGTGAAGAGGTATAAGAAACCTTATTCGCAGCTTCCCACGCTGAAACACAACAATCACAAATACTACACAGATGAACAAAAGGGAAGTGCGTTTGGCGAATTTTTCCAGGACAACTTCGTAAATAACCAAATAAACAATAACAAACAAAATAAAATAACTAGTTTAGTAGATGAAATTTGAGCCATCCCTACACAAAATGTACACCATAAATATTTAACTTCCCCTAAGGAAGTCGCTGATGTTATCAGGAGGACCCCCAGTAAAAGGGCTCCAGGTCCAGACAATGTGCACAATAAATTGCTCAAAAATCTCTCTAAAAAAGCCATTGTGCAGCTGCACTATCTTATAAATTCAACTTTAAAATTACAATGGTACCCAAAGTCGCAGAAAATAGCGAATGTGGTACCAATCCACAAAACAGGGAAAAGTAAGGGGGAAATAGGAAGCTACCGCCCAATCTCACTTTTAAATGGCATTTCCAAAATCATTGACATAATAATACTCACACGACTACATACTTACGAACAAGACAAACAAATTATCACATCGGAACAGTACGGTTTCAAAGCCGGACATAGTACAGTAGCCCAAATAATTCGTATTGCACAGCACGCCATTAAAGGCTTTAACGAACGAAAAAACACGGTTCTAGTGGCACTGGACGCTGCGAAGGCATTTGATACCGTCTGGACCGATGGGTTAATAAACAAAATGTTTATGAATGATTACCCTGTTTTCATTGTAAAAACAATTCAAACTTACTTACTCCACAGAAAATTCTACGTTAAAATCAACAATACACGTAAGGGACCGTATACTGCGCTCGCGGGTGTACGCCAAGGCTCATTACTTGCGCCGCATTTGTACACTATCATGACCCATGATATACCAATGGGACATGATGGTATACAGACGGCCCTGTATGCCGACGATACATGTATTTACAAAACATCTCACACTGCCGAAGTTGCGACCAGAAGGCTGGACATACATGTAAACAGAACGTTAGTCCCCTATTTAGAACATAATAAAATTAAAATCAACCCTTCGAAGACAGAAAGTCTTATTCTGTCTCATAAAACAGACAGAATAATTAACAAAATAAAGGTTCAAGGACAGGTCATTGACACCAAGGAGGATATGAAATACCTTGGCTTTATTCTAGATAGGAGATTAACGTTCAGAAAACACATATTGGACAGAGTATCTAAAACCACGGGCGCTTTTAAAGCCCTCTACCCGCTACTTCACAGGAGAAGTGGAGTTACAATAGCCAACAAACTTCTCATATACAAACAGGTACTCAGGCCAATATTAACATATGGATGTCCGGTCTTCTGTTCGATGGCACAGACTCACTTCAACAAAATCCAAGTCATGCAAAACAGGTGTCTTCGGCTGGCATTGGGGTATAACCGCTATGCCAGAATACACGACATGCATATGCAAACAGACATGGAGCCGATTAAAGATCATATCCTCAGAATTTCAGAAAACTTTTATAGGAAATGTCTGCCTGAAACACTCAAAGAAGACATCTTTTTGCATCACAAAAGAGATGGTGCAAACAGGCCACATGACTGTTTGCATAAAGCACTTAAAATCTACAAACGAGACTAAATACAGCCATCAGCTCACGACAGGACGTGGACTAGGCGCTGCTACTAACTGACCCACAGCAGCGAGTATTACACTGAATTGCGAAATCCTGAAGTCGGCTAGCTATCAACTCTAGTCTGACGGAAGACTGCACGGTGACGTCACCGCTCGGTGCAAAAATTCGTGGCCTGCCTCGAATTCTGTAACGAGCGGGGATGCTACTGTGGGGTCTGGGGATTTGGTATTCTCACGTACGTAAACGAACAAGTAACTTACACACATACAAGGACAACCCTGTTTTTTATATTGGTTTTCAGGGATGACAGACAAAATTAAAATCAGACAAAAACCCAACCATCATCCATTACCGATCTAGTTAACAAACCTAATTAACTTATAATGTCGTTTACGACAAGGAGATGTTATTTTAGCTTACACTATCTAAATAAATAGCATCTAAGCACACGACCTTGACATCGGCCATTGCAGATATGGAATACTTCCAGGTAACCACAGGAAGAAATCTACTGCAAATATACGTATACATGTATTGTTATGTATATATTATGTTTAGAATGTTATTTAAAAAGTTTGTACATATTTTAAACACTGAATAAAGATTTTTGAAAACAAAACAAAAAAAAACAAACCTTGTTTTAGTAATTAATATTCCTATTTTTTAACACTCTGTATGATTTATTTTACAAAGTAAAAGTAAGCATTAACAAGCCATATACAAGTCTAACTCATGCCATAAGTTTTACGAAATAAACATGAATTACTTAAGAGTGGTGAAGATATAATGAAAATATTAATTCTGCACTCCTTACTTTTGACTCCTTCTGACAGCTCACCCTGTAGAGCTTTAAATTTGATGTCCATAAGAAAGTTGCCAATTATGACCCGAAAAGTAACATACTATAATTTTAACAAATTCTGTCATTACCCAAAATCAATGAAAAAGGTGCGGGGTCCTTTCTTATTCGACCAAAAAAGATCAACTTCACGGCCTTGGTACACAAATAACTGTTGATATGCTCTTGTATGTGATAATTGTTATTAAATTATTTAATATATTTCTCTATTTATTTTCAGGTAAGTTTAAACAAGTTTCTGGATGAACAACTTAAGTAAGTTTATTGTACTAAACAATTTAATTACTCATATTTTTTTACTCTATTTTCAGTCCATTTAAAAAACATGCATTTGTGTATCCCGTTTACAAAAAAAAAAAATTATGTACTAAAACTATCACGGTGTTGCACTGTTATTAACTTTTTTTAAGAATGTTTGAATATGCTTACTACATTAGAGTTAAGCCACTCAATATACTGTGTTGGCCACTAAACGTTTTTCAATGCGCTTTACACAAGTCCATGTGAAAAATACAGAGAGTTTCCATTAGTGCAAGCAGAGAACAAATATTATCTGCATTACCACATTGGTAACTGGTAACGCTGATATGATTCGTTTCCTGCTCACAATTCTACTTCATCTCTATACTTTTTAGATGCACTTGTTCCAAGTGTATTGGAAAGCATTCGATGGCCAATAATGTATGATAATTTGTCTCTATACTATTTTATAAAACACTAAATATGGATAATAAGAAAAACATAGGTTTTTAATCAGGAAATATTAGATAATAAAATTGTTAATTTAATATATCGTAAATCGCAAATCAAAATTCGAAAGATCCGACTTTTCTGAAATGGGTTGATAAATAATTTTAAAATTCGGAAACAAATCTCAAAAATCGACTTACGAATAATTAAGACCATTCACGGGCCCCAAATGTGAAAACAAATACTTGTATACCTAAACAAAGAAACCCGTCATCGTCAGGAGTCGAACCTGGACCTCCACGTTTGTCGGACGTATGTCCTTACCATAAGGCTATTAACGACATTGACTGTCAAGATCCCTAAACGAAAATTTAAAGTGGTAGGTCTAGCCAGACCTTCAGGTTTCTTCTAAATAATTTAAAAATGTGGAATTAAAAGTTTTGCGTTTAATTTTAGATTTAGGTTTAACACTGTGCTGACGGCCGCACAGTGGGGCCAAATCCCGAAATCCTGGCCAAAACCTCAATAAATGAATTTTCTAAATTGGTACTTTTGAGCAGTCAGTCAGGTAGAGGACTAACGGATGCATCCATTGTGGAATAGTAACCGTTTTTTACCGTATACCTACGTCGCTTCGTTAATTTGAAGTTAGCCTTCGCGGAGAGAACAAGCATCGTGCGCTGAAGGACCGAAAACTAGGGTGACTTCTAAAATCAATATTTTTCAAGTGAAGTGTTCAATTTTAATTCTCAGACATGGATACGATTTCTGGAGGTATGTAGAAAATATTTTTACATTGATTGAGCTCAAATGTAATGTGTAAATGATTGAAATCTAGTATAAACTCTTGCATTAATAAAATTAAAGAATTTTTAAAACTTACATTTTCAACTAATCGAAAAGTTATCGGTTCCAACTTGTTCCGCGAAATCCAAAGTGTCGGCTTTTAGTTTACTTTATCATCTTGCGATATTAACAAAAATCAGCTGCCTAGAGGTATATACTCGATTATTATCATGTTTTTCACATCGTGCGATTGTCGACCGCGCACACGCACGGCACAATAAAGCAATAAAATCCGGCTCGAAGTATTAGTATAACGCCGCGGCGCATATTTATGTTTATGTACATATAAATATTGGTTTTATAAACTGTGGGTAAAAAAAATAATTTGTTGATTTATAATATTAAAAAAGACGAAAGTATCCTTTGGGTGATTGTAATCAATATCTTATATAGATCAATAAATAGAGAAAAAGCACTTAATTTTTTCAACATGACCGGACACACCAATGCAATTCTCAACTAATGTAATCAATAGAGTCCATAAAGTCAGTTCATATATTGTAACTATTGTTTTTATACATTTTTGGGGAAAACATGTTTGTTAATTTAATAATTTAATATTCAACCAAAAGGGAGGTACTTGTACTTAATATTGTAGTCCATAAAGTCAGTTTATATTTTGTAACTATTGTTTTTATAAACTTTTCGGGGAAAAAATAATTTTGTTGATTTAATAATTTAATATTCCTTCGGGTAATTGTAATTAAAATTGGCTCCTCAAACGAAGGTGAAATTAAAAGAGGGGTAGCTCAAGGTTCAATTCTTGGGCCCATTTTATTTACCATTTACACTAGCAATTTTCCTACTTGTTTAAATTTTTTAAAAATGCACATGTATGCAGACGATATACAATTGTACCGTTTCGGTAGTAAAACAAATTTGTTAATGTTGCAAAATGAAATTAACAGTGATTTGGAAAATCTTATTGACCAGTCTAGTAAACACGATTTGCATTTAAATTCAAACAAGTCATATATTATATTATTTGGTTTAACAAAAGATAATATTACAATTAAACTAAAAAATAATATTCTAAAACCTATTGAGAAATCGAAAAATTTGGGTGTTATTATTGATCAAAATCTTAGGTTTTCTTATCACGTCAATAATATTTTAAAGAATGGATATTCCAATCTAAAGCTTTTGTATGCCAATCGGATATATTTGTCACAAGAAATTAAGTTATTACTGACAGAGTCATTGGTACTTTCGCATGCCAACTATTGCGATTATGTCTATGGACCATGTTTACGAGTCGTTGATCAGAACAAACTCCAAAAATTACAAAACTCCTGCCTTAGATTAGTCTACGGTATTAGGAAGTACGATCGAATTAGTCATAAGCTTATAACAGCAAACTGGTTAAATATGGCCAATAGACGTAGATTGCATTCTCTTACGTTTTTTCACAAAATTATATCTGATAAAAAACCACCTTACTTGACAAGAAAAATTACTTATAGAGAAGACGTTCACAACATTAACATACGTTACAAACATACAATAACAATACCGAAACACAAAACAGCCTTATTTAGAAGATCTTTTTCATACACTATTGCCGCTTTGTATAATGAACTGTCACTTGATATAAGAAGAAAATCTCTAAATTCATTTAAATGTTACTCAAAAAAAACTATTTTTCAAGAGCAATGTAGATATTATCTTCAGATCCGTTAAAACTTCTTCTCTGAAAGCTTTCCTATATCTTGTTTTATAAATACGATTTTGTTATTATTATTAATATTATAATAAAATCAATCTACGAAAAGAGGTTATGTTGCCATAAGCAGATGTAGATGTAGGTATTAGCCTAAAAAAAAATTCTTTGAAAGCTTTTTTATGACCTGTTTTATAATATTATTGTTACATCTTTTTTTATCATTATTATTATTATTAATATTGTTATTATTAACAAATATTATTATAAAAACAATCTAGGAGAAAAGGTTATGTTGTCGTAAGATAAGATGTTATTTTATAAGTATTTTTTTTTTATTTATTTAGGGTATTATAATATATAATTACAAATTTAGGTTTTACTTTGCGATAGGTCCTTATGGAAGAACAGCTTTGCTGAAAAGGCGCCTTTTAACCAACCTATTTATTTATATTTATTTATTTATTAATATAGTAGTCGATCATGTCAGTTTGTATGTTATTTCTTTGAGCTGTTAACTATTTCGAACTATCATATATTAATCGGTTTTTTAATCGTATGTCTTAATTACAGGATCCACGTATGAAGAAATATCGTATACGAGGAAAGAGATATCACCATCAAACAGTATCTGAAAGAAGATTCAAAATCAATTATAAAAATTCTTGAAGAAAAACTGTATGAACAGAGTAAACGCTTAGTTCAGGTACCTGAGGACTCAAGAGCATCGTCTACAATGCTGTTCAATAAAATACGGACAAAGTGGCAAGCAGCTCGTAGGACTGAGGCACCCTTTTTGAAGAACAATGAAGAATGGCTCAGCGCGCCGGTTGTTTTTACCGTACCTGCCGATGTCCAGACAACACCAGGTGAAAAAGGTGGCCGACCGTCCAAGGAGTTTAAAACTTCCAGTGATCGGTCAAAACGAAGGAAAAATGAAGGTATTGGTGGAAGCTTAACCTCGGACGAGTAAGCATACGCTACTCAAATGATCCTTCGATCTAGAGGACAAATAGACGCTTTAGCAGTTTTGAAAGAGATCACATCGACGAGTCCATTAAGAGCTTCTAAGTACCGAAGAGCTTACGGAGTAGCAAATGAAATTCCATTGTTCGAAGAGGCAGCACTTTCCGTTTTTGTCGAATATAAATTCTCAAAGAGTCAATACCAAGGACTAAGAGCAGTTAGCAAAGGAAACAACTCCAAATTATTTCCTCCTTACAAAGCAGTGATAAAAGCGAAAAAACTGTGTTATCCACCCCGTACTGCTATCACCATTACAGAGATTAGTGCGGAAGTCGAAGTACAGGCATTACTGGACCATACAATTGACCGTATTTTACTCGTCCAAAATGAAGTCATTGGAAGTTTAACACAACAGCACGTTCGTAAGTTAAATTTAATTTGCAAATGGGGTTGCGATGGAAGCTCTGGGCACCGTGAATATAAGCAGACGTTTGCTGAAAGTAACAAATCAGATGCGCATGTATTCTTCACATCAGTTGTGCCATTATAACTCGTGACCATCGACGAAGAATCGAAGGAGCAAATCACTGTTTGGAAGAACCATAGGCCTTCGTCTCCACGATTTTGTAGACCACTTAAACTACAGTTTCTGCTTGAAGACTCAGAGTCAACACTCAATGAAGTTCGAGTCATTGAAGAAAAAATAAAGAATCTTCGTCCATTCGAAAATGTAATAGATGGGAAGCTCGTCTCCGTCGTCTACAATTTGGCATTTACCACAATAACAACAGCAACAAAAACAAGAATAATAATAATAATAACAAAATTCAGAATAATTGTAATATTTAATAAACGTTCTCACTATAAATTGGATATTTGCTTACCTGCGCGAATAGCAATAATAAATTCTTGTTAGGTTTCTTTAGGTACTTTTAAGGGTCTATTTCGCGGTATTTTCAACGGCTATTTTGCTTATAACAATTTCGATTTCGGAAACGTAATCAGCGAACTAAAAAACTCAACTATACTCATTTTTGACAAGATCTGGCAACTTTTTCACTTACATGACCGCCATATTGGATCGGCCATTTTGTCAATAATAAATTGGACTTCGTAATCAGTGCCCTTGAAAACTCTAATATACCAATTTTCAACATGCTCTGGAACCTTTTTTCACTTGTATGGCCGCCATATTGGATCGGCCATTTTTTTAATAATAATTTAGACTTTGGATTCGTAATCAAAGACCTCAAAACCCCATATAAACTAATTCTTGTTAAGGTCTGGCACCTTTTTCACTTCTGTCTCCGCCATATTGGGCCAACCATTTTGTTTATAACAATTTAGACTTTCGATTCGTAATCAGTGGCCTTCGAAACCGCTGTATACCAATTTTCATTTTGATCAAAGTTTATTTGAGGTTTTGGCCAGGATTTTGGGATTTGGCCCCACAGTGGGCCGGGTAGATTAGGCCCGATTTAGAAATTAAAACTGTTGTAAATTTTTTCCCGTTAAATCTAACGTTTTCAATGTTGTAGGATATTTCCTAAAAAGACAAATACTTTCAAATCGATTAAGTTTGAAAGCAATAAATTATTTAGTTTAAACACAATGAAGAGCACTACCGTTAACGACGGCCGGGCCTATTAGACCCTTTTAGGTAATTTCAATTTGTATATAGATCTGAGAGTGTGGTCTGCATTTTCTATTGTTGTCCCCACTCTAAGAAGGTCTTGTTAGGAAACTAAGCCTTTATCAAGAGCCGCGCAGTCGCGTCGCTGCTGCACATAATGTGTAATGTTGGTCCACTATTGTTTTGTTTATCAGTTTAGTTACAGAGAGTTTGGTGTTGTTAAATGTGTTTTATGCTATGTCGCGGTATACAAATCTCAGTATTGCTGAACTTGATCGTATCCTGAATGAGGATTCTGATGATTCTGACCTGTTTGATGACGAAAATGATGATGGAAGTGAAATTGACAGCGATGATGTTGTCGAACCAAACTCTGTTTCGGCGGTTTCTGAGGATGAGGAGATGGAAGTTGTTATCGATCCGGACTTGCCTCTACCAATATACCCTACAGACGGTGAAGGGACCGAGGGACCAACAAGGTGGGCTGAGCGGCAATGCAAAACAGTGGAGGATGCATTCTTACTATTTTTTAGGCAACCACTTTTAAAGAAACTGTGCCAGTGGAGTAATTAACAAGGACCTTCGGTGGTCAAAAATAAGTGAAAGGAGTTAACCACTGACGAGGTAAAGAAGTATTTGGGATTAGTTATTCTCATGGGCGTTTACAAGTCTAAAAATGAGGACGAAAGTACCATGTTCAACACTCAGCATGGACGGCCTATTTTCAGTCGAATAATGAGCCGAGATGGATTCACTAAGATACTAAGATTTGATGACGCAAAGAAGAGGCGAAAGCATCGTTCCCCTGACAAACTTGAGCCTGTTAGAGATTTATTCGAGAGATGATTATGTTCCTGGTTGGTGCATGACTGTAGATGAACAACTTGTAACATTTCGGGGCCGCTGAAATTTTTCTGCAATACATTTCGTCTAAACCTGGAAAATACGGCATTAGACTGACTACGTATGGAAAACTGAAATTTATAAAGGAAAAGAAGAAAGAGAATCCCGTGAAGTAAAGCAGGGAGAACGTATCGTGAAAGGGTTGGTTTCTGAATTGAGAAACAGCGGTAGGAACATCACTTGTGACTATTTTTTTACAAGTGTGCCTTTAGCACAGGATCTTCTATAGATAAACTTGACAATAGTAGTCACTATCAGAAAGAATAAAGCTGAAATAACTCTGGAATTTGTAGTTGCTAAAGGGCGTGAAGTGGAGTAAACACTGTTCGGGTTCCAGGAGAACGCTATGCTTGTTTCTTACTGCTCTAAGAAAAACAAGGTTGTGACACTTCTCAGCACTTTATATGACTAAAACGTCATTGATGAAATAAATAAATGGAAACCTAAGGTCATATTAACCTATAATGAAACGAAGGCAGGCGTGGACAAGGCCGATCAAATGCTACGTAACTATTCTGTCAAAAGAAAAACCCGTCGGTGGCCAATGGTTGTGTTTTCCAACATGATAGATATCAGTGCTCTTAACGCCTTTATAGTGTACTTGTTCAATCATTCTAATGATCTAGGTACGAGAAGTGGTAAAAGAAGACGATTTCTGATCCAATTGGGAAAGCAACTCGGAGGAATTGTGGACGATGATGCGACTCAAACGGCAGCGCCAACGGCAGGACCCTCTTAGATTTTGCAGAGGAAGAGGTGTCACATATGTCCGTCAAAAAAAGACAAAAAAAATAAAAAGCGTTTGTTCACAGTGCAAGAAAAACATGTGCTCAGAACATAGCCGTATTATGTGTCTTCACTGCCAATACTAAATTAGTAAATGGAACTGTCTGTTTTTAATTGATATTTTTATTTAACTAATTTACATATCACAATAATTATTTAATATTTAAAACTCAAAATAATTAATTTAATATAATAATAGTTTTAATTAGCCTATATCAAAAATATTAACAGTCATTTAATTAGAAAAAATTGGACCCGGGCCGAAAAGGCCCGAGCCGTCGCTAATGTATACTGGATGCTACCGTCAGCAGAGTGTTAAGAATAGGTTGTTGATGAGTGAGGTGATAACAACTACTCCCTTTGCGACCCAAAAATGGATCTATTGTGAGTCATACCTTTGCGGTTTCATCGTACACGATACAAACTCGATAGTACTGTTTTTTTGTTGAGTTGACTTTCTACTGTTGATTTTTAGATTGTAAGTTTATGTCACAGTCGCTTAAGAATGCATAGATTCTTTTTACTCTGTTTCTGGAGCGTTGGTTAACGGGTTGGTTATAAATTTCTCCTAATAAAGTAGCTTTTAATCAAAGTATTAACATTTTTTAAACTTTTATAAAGCTATTTTCTATTCTCTTTAACCTGTATATTAACAATATTTTCTCTCTCAACACAACAGGCCAAATCTTAGGCTATGCCGATGACACTGCGGTATTTTACGAGGGTGAAAATTGGGCAGAATTAAAGTCCACAACAGAAAAAGATTTTGAGTTAATAAAAAAATGGTTCAACAATAGACTCCTAACAATTAATATGAAAAAAACTAATTTCTTACCATTTAGTTGCAACAAATTCAATATAGCGCCTTTTACCTCTCTTAAAATATGTGACCATGGGAAAGTCTTATTAATAAATTCTGTGACTAGTATTAAATACCTTGGTATAATTATAGACACACACCTCAGATGGGATAAACAAATAAAACACATAATAACTAAACTACAAACAATTCTATATAAATTTAAATATTTAAACAAATACCTACCCATAAAGACGATGAAAACACTATACTCATCTCTAGTAGAGAGTCACCTCCGATATTGTATCTCAGTCTGGGGAAGTGCATTGCGAGTACACATAAATCCACTAGAAATACTGCAGAAGAGGTTCTTAAAAATAATTATGTGTAAAGGTCATAGATATTCGTCTGAGCGATTATTTTTAGAAAGCCAAATTATGGATCTGAGGCAGTTATTCTTTTTAGCAGTCAATGTTAAATTTCACTTTTCCAGAAACAAACTTACTTCCATACACTCTTATCCTACGAGAAAAGTAAATCAAACAATTCCACCGTTTGTAAGAAAATCTTTAACACAAAGATCATATCTATACATATCTAATAAAATATATAACTACGTACCGGGTGATCTAAAAACCATAAAAACTAAATTTAATTTAAAAAAAAAGTTAAAAAAGTACATATTGCAAACTGAAAGAAAGCTGTTTTCAGACATAATAGAAAATTAACATAAAAATAAAAATAAATAAAAATATTCTTGTACAATATAATCTTACCTCTCGCACACTATTAAGATTTAGTGTCGTTTTAGAATTGATTTTATTATTATTATTATTATTATTATTATTAGTATTATTGATATTATTATTCTTATTATGATTATTATTATTCTTTTATTATTATTATTATTATTATTATTGTTGTTATTTTTGTCGAAACAAGTATGTATTACTTATCGACTAATACTTTATTTATCAAGTATAGTGGGTAAATTTGTATTTTATAATTTTGTATTATGTATCCTATTATTGTTATATTGCCTATTGTATACTGCATATTGCATATTGTATATTGTATATTGAATGTGTATAATTGTATATTATGGATAATTAAAGTTATTTTATTTATTTATTTTATTATTTTGTTTTATATGTATATAAAAAGAGCTCCACGAAACAAAAAAAATTTACGGTAATTATTTAATATTTTTATCAATTTGTTAGTGATGAGCAAAACCGTGATTTTTTAATCACACTGTGAAACGCTATTGTGATTTGTTAATCACAGTAATTGTAAGCTGCTACTGTGATCACTACTTAAATTAAAACAGCAAATACCATACTCGAACGTTTATCGATTACAAACAAAAAATATGTTATTTTAAAGTTCGTTTATTAATAAAAACAAAATTATCTTTAAAAACACATTTTATTATAAAATATATTTAGAAACAAAAACATTTATTCTAATTAAAAAAAAATAAATAAAAAACTCCTTAAAAACCAAAAACAACAGTCTCAACGTATAGGAGGAATATAAAATAAAAGGAAAACAAAAAAATTACAAATACACATGGTTTGTTTGTAAAAACATTAGCATCTCGGCTTTTTTCGGGCTGAAACGAGTTCGCCTATCAGACACTATCAGTCCTGCTGTTGAAAATTGGCGTTCGCATGGTACCGACGTACAGAGGGCACTTAATCTTTCTTGGGCAACAAGGGAAAGGTGTGAGTACATATATTTATTTTTTCTCCACCACTCTAAAGGATCTTGCTGCCTTGGAATAATTCCAGATTCCATGTACCGTTGGACTTCAATTATGGCTTTAGATATGGAAGTTCCTTGTGGTACAATGGTTGCTGCAGCTTGATCAAATGCAAACCAAATTGACAATTCGTCAACGTCCCTGGATTTTGCGTCGTCATGCCTTATTTCGGCATTAGCCTCACTGTGGGATTCGCAAAGTTCTGCTGTATACTTTTCGGCTATCGCTGCGATTATTGTTTTTTTAATTATCTCTAAAGTACTATTCTCACGGAATGATATGTGTTTAAATCTTGGATCACAAAAAGTACTAGCACATAAAGTATTGCTTTTTTCTACTTTGCCCAATCGTTCACTGATTCCACTAACGAATTGCTTCAGTACAATCTTAATGCAATCCATAAAATCTGTTACTTGTAGTTTTACATAAATATTAAATATGCCATTTACAATGGGTATAACAATAGATCTGTTTCATATGATTGGCCACTAAATGTTTTTGTTACCGATTCAAATGGTTTTAGAATTTGACAAAGTTCTTTTATTAATTGCCATTCATTTTGACTTAGAACAGAAAGTTTAGCAATAATTAAAGCAACTGTTGTTTTAACTGCATCTTCCAGTTGTACAAATCTAGTTAACATGTAGTATGTACTATTCCATCTTGTTGAAGTGTCTTGGATAAGCTTTAATGGATTGTTATTACCTTGGTTTTTTTGATAAGTTAGCAGCTTTTGATTAGATATAGTACTTCTTCTAAAAAAAGCAACGATTGATTTTACTTTTCCGATTGTAGCTGTTACTGTCTCATCACAATTTAAGCCATCCTTTACTATTAAGTTAATTGTGTGAGCTACACAACCAAGATGCTTCCATTTTAATTTGGTATCGATCGCATTTTTTATGTTTGCTGCATTGTCTAATACAGCTAATAATATTTTATCATGAACTCCCCAATCCGACACAATTCTTTGAAGTTCTTTGACCAAATTTTCTGATGTATGTTGATCAGTAGTATTGGAGCATTCCAAAAGAACTGACTTCATTACAAAGTTATCGTCTATGTAATGAGCTGTAACTGCTGTGTATCCATCGTTGTTGCGAGATGTTCAACTATCTGTTGTGATACACACTTTTTTTGCTTCTTTAATTAGGTCTCGCACGCGTATCTTACATTTCTCATACATAGCGGGTATCATAGTGTGGGAAATCATATGCCTGCTTGGCAACTCATAATTGGGGTTTAAGGCGTTAACAACATTTTTAAAAGCAGTTTCTTCCACCAGTCTAAACGGATGAAATCTTTTTGTAAAAAGTGAAACCAATTTACCATCGATACATTCCTTACGGTTTAAAACAAGTGGTCTCGATACAAACGATGATATTTGTAGTTGACCGGAATTATTCCTCTTTCTTTTAAGATTTATATTTTTTTCTTCATTTGTCGAGCTACTCGGACCTGCATGGACATCGGTATTTTCATTACTCTAAAATAGTAATTGCAAAATGTAAAATCTAAATAATAGTTTATAAATAATTTTACCTGCTGAGGATTATTGTAAGTTTCAGTAATATTTATATTATGACTGCCGGTATTGACACTACTTTTCATTGAAGGAACTGGTACAGTTACGGAGAGGTGCTTGCTCTGCAAATGTCGCCGAAGATTTGGAATACTAATTTTATAAGATAATTTAGTTGAACAAATATTACACTTAGCAAAAACTTCATCTAGTTGATCAAAAAAATTCCAAAGTTCGCTTGATTTTCTTTTTTTTGAATCCGACATTTTATTATTTTCAAAACTTAGAAAGGAATAAATCACAGCCACAAACTAATTACTGCATCAACGAAAGCGCCCTTTATTTTGTATGTCGGGTCACACCATCCAAATCACTCTAATCGCGGAATAAGCGGTGCATATAGTCCAATCATTATAGTAAGTTCACCTCGGAATTCGAGATACCCAGCTGTAAGTCTGTAAATACTTGTATATTAACACCCTAAAAGTTGTCTTAAAACCTACATATAGTAGGGTGTACGCATCTATTAAATTTCAAGGTCAAAGGTCACAAAAATCGGTTTTTTGCGCTTTGTTTTGTAAATATCTCATTTCCTATGGGTTTTTTGCTATTTGTATTTATTATCAATATTGTAGAATACAAAATTCTCTAAAAATTTTGTTTAAAAAAAATTTTCATACGGTGAACCGTTTTCGAGATAGATGACGGAGAGCGCGCGGTCACAGCATCACTTCAGGTCAACCGGTGCCTTCGGTCGAAAACGCGCCATATATAGTTGATGAAATATCGATAAATCAATGATTATAAATATTTGTCAATTTTTATTAACTATTATATTATATTTTATCATTTTTTTTCCTAACCTATCCACTTTTTATTTAGTATTAATTTATTTAACAACACTTACGTGCTTATGTAATTGCAAAATTGTTAATGAAAATATAGGAATTATATTTGAATTTTAACCTAATTAATATTAATAAATTCTTACATGATGAAAAAAAAAAACAAATAAATTATGAATTAATCTTTTTATTAAAAAATTTCATTCAATACATTTATTTTTATTAAAAGTAAAAAAATGGAATAAAAGGTACAAAAACTACAATTTATAATTTTAATAATCTTCTTTCTCTTCATCGTCGTCTTCCGGCTGCTGGTAAATTTCAAACTGGTCTTCATTATCGTCTTTAACGACATTTCTCTCAAGTTCTTCCATGATTTCGGGGTCAAAGGTTCCATCTTCGTTAATGTCGCTCTGATATGGTAGAGCATTGAAACAAGCTTGCCCATTACATTGGCCACAAGCTAAAGAGCATTGCAAGCCCGCTTTCCTGCATCAGCATCGCGAACCACAACCACTCTTGCAGTTGCAGAAAATTGTATTTAGCAAATCTTCTGGAGCAGGTGGTAAAATTGTCATGATAGGCTCCAGAAAATCGTTTCGCATTGCCCAACTCCATACCTGGGGTTCCAAATCATGCCTTAACCAAGTTTGAACTTAATAATATACACGTTTGAAAGGTTGATGAGCAGCTGCTTTTGTTGGTGGAATATTTGAAAGCTGCACAGGTTAATTAAGTTTTGTAGACTTGACGTAATGCATATAACGAAGATGATCGAGACTTTTCACAGATTTAGGAGCATTATAGACTGCCAATAAGATTTGAGTTCCACTCTCTAATAATCTCTGGGCCGAACAATTTTCTTTCTCAAATGCTGCAGCTAGTTCATTCAAATTTGTCAGTTTCTCAAAAACTTTAAAAAATTATTTTTTCCCTTTTTAAAAAGCGCAGAAGTTGTGTCACAGCCACTTAATGCGTGCAGAAATAAAATATGTGTTTTGGAATGAGGATAATTATTAAAACTTTTAGTCAAGTATATCCCCGTTTTTACATTTCCTTTCCCAACTTTTTTAAAGAAAATGTCTTGTTCGTAAGACAGTGTACGCCCAATTAAAATGACAAGTAAATCAATATCTTGTCCTATTATAACTGCAGTTTTTTCTGAATTTGATTCTTCAATTGCAGTTTCAACAATAAGAACATCAGCATTATCTCTGGCTTGTTTAGTAGTAATATTTTCAGCTTGTAATTTTTCAATTAACATATTAATGAGCATATCTTTGTTATTTCGATTTGATAAGAATTTTTCTTGAGTAATTAGTACAACTATTGTTTCATCTTCTCTGCTGCTCCATAGCTTTTACGTTCTTACTGTAATCTGAATTTTTTTAAACAAAATTTGTAGAGAATTTTGTATTCTACAATATTGATAATAAATACAAATAGCAAAAAACCCATAAAAAATGAGATATTTACAAAAAAGCGCAAAAAACCGATTTTTGTGACATTTGACCTTGAAATTTAATAGTTGCATACACCCTACCATATGTAGGTTTTGAAATAACTTTTAGCGTGTCAATATACAAGTATTTACAGACTTACAGCTGGGTATCTCCAGTTCCGAGATTCTTACCTAATTTAAGCTTAAATGACTGGACTAATAGTAAAAACACGAACGTAAAGCCAAACGAACTAAATGAACGAACTGTAGACGTGAGACTGTAAAACGAAATAGATCATGCATCGATCACTGCTCTCTAGGTCGACGTAAAGCGTGCACGGCGTGTAGCATCAGCGCCAGTAAGACAGTCGCGGTACATAAATCGCAGGTCATTGTGAATCAAAAGTAATTGTTAATCACTGTTATTAGTGGTGGCTCAATCATAGGTTGTGAGTGTGATCGTTCAATCACTGTGAAAAAATCACCGACTGTGACATATTGCTCATCACTACAATTTGTAATGATGAGAGAAATTCTAAAAATTTTGTTAATTAACAATAACCTACTTTGTTGGAAAATTAATTTTTATGAAAAATTCCAACGGGAATAAATTCTTCTAAGTATTTAGAATACACCGTAATTTTTTTAAATTTTTGAATTTAGTTTTATTAACTTAAAAAAATTATTTTATGTAACGTACTCGGTTTCGACGCCGTGCGCGCAACCTAAAAATGGCGCGCGGAAGGCTACTTTGAGCGTTAAATTAAAATTATAAATAACGGAGGTACAGTTCCGGGAGTCAAAACTTATTTATAACAAATTTCCTCCTCTTTAAGGATCTTTTTTGAAAAATCCAAATATATTTATAGTTTACAAACTAGAGGCGAAAATCCAAACACCATGTTTTTGAGGTGTTTAATTGTTTATAACTTTTGCAATTTTTTATGCACTGCAAAATTTTTCTTTACACATTGATCTAGACATTATTCCGAATCGAATGAGCTATTGAACATAATTTTCGTAATAGTATGTCCCAAAAACACGCTTTTGAACTTGTTGATTAGACTAATACCAATGCCAACCGAGGCGGACGTTCCGGTTGATCGCTCCGAGAATAATAATTGTTTTATCTGCTTATCAAGTATTAGAAAAACCTGTGTTAAGTGTTCCAACAATAAATGTAGTGTAATTATTCATTACAAGTGTTTTGAAACAGTGTCTAAGTTATTTTTCACGGAAAGAAAGGAATGGAAATGTAAGTCTTGCATAGAAAATTGTTCTGTTGATCAAAATCCTAGCGATAATGTTTCTGATTTAAAACATAAGTTATTTTTAATGGATATATGAAAAGAGAAAATGAGCTTTTATCTAATTTGAATCACGAACTAAAATTAAATAATGAACTTCTTCAAGAAAAAGTTAAAGATTTGTCCGACAAGTTATCGTCAATACCTATCTCAAATAGTGTTTTGCTGCCGGTGGCAGTGGGCCATCTTTTTACAGTGATATGCTAAAGAAACCAGTGGCTAACAAAATGCCTTCGTCAAGTCTCCTAATACAAACAATAAATAAAGGGAACAATTCAAATGTTTAAGAAGATATTCAAAAATGTGTAAATCCTGCAGATTTAAAAGTATGCATTAATGGTACAAAAAAAAACTAAGAATGGTTTAATTATAAATTGTGATAATTAAAAAGCTCTGGATAAACTTAAAACTTCGATAAATAATCAACTTGGTAAGTGAAGCCCAAAAGTTTAACCCCCGACTTATTATAAATAATGTTCATATAGATGAAGATATGTCCTACGAAGAAATAGCTAACACTATTTTCTCTCTCAACCAAATGGATGCCTTTAGTTCCTGTGATCTTAAAATTGTTACTGTGCTAAGATATTCTCAAAAGACATATTGTGATATTGTTTTGGAAGTTTCCCCTTTGTTAAGAAACCATTTGTTGCAAAAATCTTTTGTGCATATAGGCTGGAAGGGATGTCCAGTAAATGACTATCTTAGGGTTGTTCGATGTTATAAGTGTTCGGGTCTAGGTCATGAAGAAAAAAATTGTGAAGGTAAAAGGATTTGTCCTATTTGTGCAGACGAGCACTCTATAAAAGATTGTAAAGCAGATCATAAGAAATGTAGTAATTATTTTATTTATAATAGTAAGTACAATACCAGCTTAGATTGTAACCACGCTGCCAAAGATGTAAGTAAATGTCAAATTATTCAAAATTATATATCTAATCTAAAAGTTAATATAAAGTATGAATAAAAGGAATATCTATAAGCATAACACTTTAAAAATTGGACATATTAACGTTCGATCGATCTTAGCTGGTTTTGGTGACTTTTCCACTATTGTTTGTGATAAAGATTTTGATATTGTAGCTGTGTCAGAGACATGGCTTAAAACTGATATACCATCTTCTCTTATACATATTGATGGATATAATTTTTGTCGATATGAAAGAAATAGCCGTGGTGGTGGAGTTGGAGTTTTTGTCAAAAGTAAATATCACTGTCAAACTGTCACATCTGGGCAAAGTGTAGACTTGGAGTATTTATGGGTTAAAATTAAAATTAATAGCAGATGTGTTTCAGTTGGTATTTTATATAAACCACCGAAGGGATGTGTGCCAAATTTTATTAATTTGCTGGATGATATATTGACATCAATTGTGCCACAATTTGATAATATTTTTGTAGTTGGTGATGTAAATATCTATTTAACTAACGCTGACAATAATGTAAATCGTTGCTTTGAAGGTTATGGTCTAAAACAAGTCACTTCAGAGCCTACACGCATCACAAAAACCTCAGCTACGCTATTAGATCCTATCTATATTGAAAAATCTAAAATTTGTTTGGTAAGTGGTACTCTAAACGCTGATCTCTTTTCTGATCATAGGTTTGTTTATTGTGTTTTAAAATTTGAATGTGTAAATAATCGACAAAAGTTTATTACCTTTAAAGATATTAAAAACTTAGATATGCATGCTTTTAATAATCAATTAAATAATATACATTGGCTTGATATAGTTACGGTAACAGATATAGAAAACAAAGTCAGATTTCTTACTAATAATAATACTAAATTATTTGATACTCACTGTCCGTATAAAACAATAAGGGTCAGTAAACCTCGATCTCCCTGGCTAACAGAAAATCTCAAACTGATATACAATGAACGAAATAAAGCACTGTCTCGTTTTAAGCGCCTAAAAACGCCAGAATCTTGGAATAACTATAAATAGCTCAGAAACTTTGCTCTTCGTTCTACTAGAAATGAAAAAGCTGCCTACCTTCGTCATGTAAGTGCTCAAGGTACATCAACATTTTTTAAAACTTTGAAAACGATGAATATACAAGCTTCTAAAAATAATGACATACCATACGAATTAGCTGATCCATATAAAATTAACGATGCCTTTATCTCAGTTTTTCAAAACAGTAATGAAAACTGCTTTGAAAAAATTGCGTACTACAGAACAAATAAATTTAATTTTAATAAAACATTTGAATTTAGCCTTGTTGATGTTGATACCATCTCCAAAACTATAGGTGCAATAAAATCGAATTCCAGTGGCGTAGATAATATATCTTTAGAAATGCTTAAGCTTTGTATGCCAGTGATTTCTATTTATATTACGCACATTGTAAACTGTTGCCTTGAAAGCGGATATTTTCCTTATCAGTGGAAAAAAGCAGTCGTAGTACCTCTTCCAAAAAAAAAAACAAATCCAACTACTTTTAATGAATTGCGTCCTATAAGTTTACTTCCTATTCTCTCTAAAGTTTTGGAGATAATAGTATATGAGCAAATCTATGAAATATTTTCATCTAATAATATACTTCTGTTGCATCAATCAGGATTTCGAAAAGGGCACAGTACCACCACTGCTCTTTGCCACTTAACAGACTCAGTAATGTCAGGATTGGATCAAAAACAAGCCACAGCCCTAGTGTTACTTGACTATACTAAAGCGTTTGATACTTTAAATCACCTTCTATTAATTTCTAAATGCAATTATTATGGTTTTTCTGAAAAGCCACTTTCTTTTATAAAAACATATCTTAATAATCGTTCGCAAAAAGTTTTACTAAATAGTCAATCATCAAGTTTCCTATCAATTCAATCTGGAGTTCCGCAGGGTTCCATTCTAGGGCCTTTGCTATTCCTTATTTATACGTCTGATTTAAACAAACAAATAGAAACGTGCAAGGTCCAATTTTTTGCTGATGATACTCAATTACATCACACTTTTGATGATAATAACTCTAATGCAGCACAGAATATAATGAACGCTGATTTATCACGAATAAACACATATTCTGTAAACCATAACTTGCATTTGAATGCTTCTAAATCTAAGTTAATTTTATTTTCGAATACCAACTCACGTTCAAGCATAAAAAGTAATATGTCAATTAAAATTGATGACGATACAGTCCCGTGTGTAAATGTAGCTAGAAGTCTAGGCTTACTTTTAGATGAGAACATGCGGTTTATTAAATATGTGAATAACCTCTCTTCTCAGTGTTATCTAACATTAAAATTATTATTTGCCAATAAGTAGATATTATCACAACAAATGAAAAAATACCTTTGCGAAACTCTAATATTGAGTAAAATATTATATTGCATAGTAATTTACTATCCTTGTTTAGATTTAGTAACTTCGAACAGACTGCAAAAAATTCAAAATACCTGCTGTCGCTTTATTTATGGGTTGCGCAAATATGATCACATTTCAACATATTTTAGGCAGCTGCAATGGTTAAACATCAAAAACTTATTTAAATATCATATTCTCTCTTTTGTCCACAATATACTAAAATCTCAAAATCCACCATATTTGGCAACTAAATTAATTTCTCGTAATCAGATTCACAATGTAAATATCCGCAGACAATTTACACTAACAATGCCACAACACACATCTGCTATTTTTGCTAGAAGTTTTACGTACAATGCCATTAAACTTTATAATGAACTAGACGATGAGTTAAAAAATACTTATTCTCGATCAAGTTTTAAACACAAACTAAAAAAAACTCCTACTCCAACAGCAAGCCAACAATTAATACGTTTTTTTTCCTATATTTAAAATTTAAATTTATTTTAATTCTACTACTTTTATTATTGTTTTTATATGTTTTCTACTGTTTTAACCTTATTTGTGTATTTTAACATTTCAACATTTTAATATATCCTAATAATTTCTGTTTTAAATTAAAAGGAGTTAGATGGAAGAATAGCCTATGGCTAATCTCGCTCCATTGCTAATACACTGGGGTATGAGATACCCTATAGCACTTTACACACCTCTACGAATGTCAGATGCATACTGACCAGTGAAACAAGCCTAACATGCTACAGTCACCTATTTAGTTTGAAGGTACACGGCAGATGGCACCTCAAAAATTATTAAAATGGAAGCAGTAACATTATTATTTAGGCTGGGGAATATTATACCCCACCGTACCAACGCGTATATGAATTAAAATATTCCAATTAAAATTAAAAAAAAAAAAACTTCGAAAAAGTGATTAATATTTAAACAACGCCACCTACTGCTCGTTTAAACAACTAAATCAAAACTCTAATAAAATATTTTATCTACAACTGTCATTATATGGATGTATTATATGCGTATCTAAGGCAACATAAAGCAATCCATATATCACTAGTGAGAATATATTCATATTACACGATTTTTGTCAATTATACCCCACTAGAATTAAAAATCATTAGATCTTGTATGCGTTTGACAAGTTAGTTGACAGCATGTTGACAGATATTCGTTGTTCCCGATTCTTTTTTGAAATTAAACTTAAAATATTAAGCCCGTTTTAAGTGTTTATCAATTTAAAAAATGGAAGACGATGATTACATGGAACTAATACCTCCTGAAATCCGCGACGCTGCTAAAGTGGCGTCGTTTGAATTATTACCTGAAATATCGAGAAAAAATTATGAGATTGCATACAACAAATTAATGTCGTGGAAACAAACAAAAAATGTATCCTCTTTTTCCGAAGACACTGTGCTTGTATATTTTATGAAAATTTCTAGTAAATACAGATCGTCTACTTTATGGACAAACTATTCCATGCTAAAAAGCATGTTAAACATCAAGCACAATGTCGACATTGATAAATATCCGATATTACGTGCTTTGTTGAAAAGACGATCCGAAAATTACGAACCTAAGAAATCTGAAGCTGGTGAACAAATTAAGAGGTTTATAAAGGAAGCCCCAGATTTTAAATATCTTGGAACAAAGGTAAAAACTCGAATCGAAAATCAAAATTCTTTAACTTAATCTACACATTTTTTTAAGGTTGCCTTGATTATAGGGGTCCTGGGTGCTTGCCGATCCTGTGAATTAAAGAATATGAAAATTGGGGATTTAAGATGTTTTGAGGGATGTTTTCAAGTAAACGTGCTACACACAAAAACTAAAGTCCCAAGGAGTTTCACAATTGTGTATAATTTTTTCAAAATTGTTAAAAAATATATAGACCTCCGGCCCGAAAATGCACCACAAGATTTTTTCTCAATTTCCAATAAGGAAAGTGTACAAAACAAGTGATAGGAATAAACAAGTTTAGCGCAATGGGAAAGCAAATTGCTACGTTTTTACAATTACCAACCAACATTGGTTGCTGATTCTGGAACTTCAATGACAACATTAAAACGTCATGGAGGTTGGAAATCCACCTCCACAGCAGAAGGGTACATCGCCAATTCAAAAAAGAACAAAATAGAAACAGCTCAAGTAATTTTAAGTCAAATCAATAATGATAATTGTGTTGGTCTTAATAATCCATCATCTTCTGATAGTGATCGTCATGATTCTGTTCTCATCAATAGCAACACTAATTTTTCTTTAAAAAACAATAATCTTAATGATATTACCGGAGCTATTAATATTTTAAATTGTAATGTTACTATTAATTACATCAATAAATAACTTTAAACGAGTTCCTGTATAAATTGGCGTTTTATTTCACACGGTGACTTAAATACTCCTCATTTGAAAGGTCTTAATTGTGAACAATCTTGTCAATTCTATGTATAACAACTTCAAAGAATTTTTTCTAAAAATCCCCTTTTTGTTTTCGGTGAGCCCCCGTATTCAGTTGTAGATAAAGTATAGTATTCAATTCGTGTATAATGGACCATACTACACTCAAATATTTACCACACTCGGGTAATATGGTCAACATTATACACTTATTGAATAATATACTATTACTAAACAATCAATTAGCTTTTAATCGATACTAAGTTATTTAAAATCGTAGTCATAATAGTTTCACTAAATTAAGGTTCCCAATCGCCCCTACTATATTTATAACAACGGACAAATTAGGGGCAATCGAAAATATCTTATCAGAGCTCATCATTTAATTAGTAGTGAAAGTGATATCGCTCGAACAAAACAGTTCTTAGTACAATGGGCATTCACATATATTACAAACTTCTCAATTCTCCAAGAATTCACACTAAACAGAGGGTAATTACCTTAACAACATTTTGCAAGACGGCAGAGAACATAAGGGCGTAGTATCCGAGACTGGGCAATCGGCCAATTAGGAGCATCAATTCAAGCCATGCCAATAAAATATTGATACTCGTTATATGTAGCACCCAGCTTGGAGTTTCTGAAAATAAATTTAAAATTTAATTAAGAGATATATTTATAATTTCCAGAAAAATAAACACAATTTATTTACATTACATATTAAACACGGTTATTTATGCTGATAAACTGATAAGTGAAGCCCGTGATATCCCCTCGTCGTTGTTAGGTTCACTGTTATATCAGTAACTGGTTTGTTAAATTATTAGGGTATCGACAGTAGAAACATTAGATCAGCAAAGAAAACTTGTAATTCGTGCAATTTTTTAATTAAACTGCCAATTTTTTCATGAATATATTATGGACTGACGGAACTCAATTTACCAATTGCAGAGTTTTTATCAGACATAATACTTATCACTTGGCTATAGAAATCAAAATATTCACCTCATAAAGATGATTCCAAACAAAATTTGGATTCAATGTTTGGTGCGGTATAATAGGCAATTAAAATGAGATTTATTCAAGGTCTAAGATCCGAAGTAAGGTTGAACTTCACCCATCTGTTTAACGCATAAAAGTTTCTTTTTAATAAATAAAATGTGTTTATAAATATATCGCAAATGGGTTGCTTAAGAAAATACGGTCATGACTGTTTATTTTCTTAAAGTAAAAAAAAAACGACACTCTGTAAAATATTCCCCAGCTGCTCTGAATATACCCAATCTTTAATCAGCTCACTGCAGGATGGATTAAAGTTTAAGTTTAAAATTTTGTGTTTTTCTCTTTATCACACTTCAAAATAAGCAATATTTAACATCTAAATCATTTAGTACATTCACTACTAAATTCCCCAACTATTAACAATAATCCAGTATCACTGGGAGTATATTTCACAACTAAACGCTATATTAGACTTCAAAAATATTTAAATGGGACTAGGGGTAATCTTAAAAATGTGTGAGGTATGTACTGTATTTAGCAAGTAAATAAATATTAGTGATCTATATACGAACGCTAGGAGTAAAAATATTAAAAATATTAGTTACCCATAAGTAATATACCCCACGAAGAGCTCTGGGTGATGTTTTCGAGTTTATTAAAATGTACTATAATTATACACCGCGAAACCTCGTTTACATTAGGTTTAGATAAAGTTATGTACTAATAACCCACCCCCAATAAAATAGATTAAATAGTTATATAGTAATATAAAAATAAGTAAGCAAACACTTGCGGTAAACCGTGACTTCTTTCCAGCTGGGAAAACTCTAGTAGGCGCTGATGTCTCTGCTTCGTTAGCAGCATACAAATCAAACTGCCTGTCTTAAAGATATCTTCTAGCTTATCGCAAGGATACTAGCCTCTCACACGAATACTAGCCTCTCACACGAATACTAGCCGGTTACAAGAAGTACCAGCTGGTCACAAGATGTGCTAGTCCACCTAAAGCCTACTAGTTTGTCACAGGGACTACTGGCTCGTACCAAGAACCCCCTTCAACAGCAAAAGAAGGAAGACGAAATCACCAAATCACCAATTTCGTGGACAGCTTATTCAGAAAAAATTACATTTATATGTGGGCACTATTGGAGATCCAGAACCTGGTTAAATATATTCTCCTAAAAGAGCTCCTACAACATGTGGTCACCACAAATACAATCAAATCACACACTGTTGTAACTTTAAACAAAAGGTTGTTTCGCAAAATTCCAATTATGGATTGAAAAATTAATTTCAATAAGTTTCGAAACTATCTGTTACCAACCACGTGCCGAAAATGAAATCTCCAAATTCCAAGAAGGACGGAACAACGTCACTTCAAAAACCAATAATACCAACATACCTTAGTGGCAAATAGATGTCCCATCAGCGCCCTTTATTACGAAATTAATTCTTGACAGAATGAACTAAAATAACCAAACAAAGCCTCTAAAATCAAATAAATAGCCTAACTGAACTCAAATAGAGGTCCTATCTACCCCAAACAGATCATATACCCACAATTACAATCAGGGCGGAAACGCTAGACCGACATTTTGAATACAGGGCAGCCACCTACCCGCCCAGAGTGTCGCAGAAAAACCCCTGAATCTATGGAAAAAGGCTCGCCAAGAAACGCCTTCGACACTCAGCTGAAAGAAATCCAGTCGCCTGTCGATTCAAAAGCACTGTGGTTTAAATGCCGGTATGAAAAACCGCTATAAGGCCAAACCTAAACGTTACAAGAGTTATCGTGCCAGCATACATACACAAAGACGACCAGACGAAATTTTTTTTTTGCATTTTCGGACTTAGAATGATCGGAAACATGAAAAAAAGTTTTAAAAAATGAGGCTAAGAAATATTTTTCGTCTGCACGAATGCAATACTGAGGCCCTGTAGGAAGAGCCTCAGTAATTACTTTAGGCGAGGCAAGAGTTGTATAACATTACATCATAGTATATTCCAATATAAATTATTTATATACCCTAAAAGGAATTAGCTTTAGATATGTTTGACAAATTTGACATGTGGTTAAACGCAGTAAACTCAATCATAAATAATAAATTTACTGTCATTGGCACAATGTTGTCATTGACACACTGTTGTCATTGACACACTATCACTGTCTTTGGTACACAAAATACGTCATTACTAAAATCGAAAGATTTTAGAATTATTTGAACTTTGACCATAATTTATTTGAATATTCTTTAGGTGCAGGTCTGGTAGACAGGTACTATTTTACATGATATGTGGTTAAACAGCCACTGCCATATTTAAAATGGAGGATTTCTTCATTGTGTTCTATCTGTACCTAAAAACGGACATTAGCTTATAAAACTAATAAAGCAAAAAAAATACTTTTTAGGACTTTCCAGTTTTAAAAAGCTCCTGCTACACTTTTTAATGCATTTCATAAAACAATAGTGAAAGCGAAAAACTCAATAAAACATTCATAAGTTCAATAAGACGGGCATAACCTAACCTCACTCTAGAGCTTCTAATATACTCTACTACAAACAAGTCATTCAAAATATAAAAATTAGTAATAATATATTAATCATTTTTCTCTTTCACTGATCATTTCCAAAATTTTAGGAGCCTAGAAATATTTTGATATTTGTTAAACAATGGAACACAATGAACTTATTAAACCCTGAGAAAAAGGAGAAACATACTTTTTTTTTCATTCTCTATAGAAATTACCTTTTTTCTTTATTTTGAACAATTTATCTTTCAACGTCAACATAATGTGATTGGGTTGAAGAGCTAGGTTATGCTCTAAAACAAACTTTAATTATCATTAAAACTATGTAGTTTTAAAAGAGCCCTATGATTTACTAGATTAAATAAATTATAAGAGTTATCTTGTAAAATTGTAGAAAATGTACCTAAAAGGTTCTGGGATCAATTTAATTTAAAGTATAATCCTAAAACACTTTTTAAAACTAAGTTTTAAAACCTACTGCTAAAAAGTATACCTTTTTAACACCAAACACACCTTAAGAGTATCTTAAAACTAAATAGTTTTAAAATTACTTATTAATTAACCCTTACAGGACAGCGATAAGGCATAATTTACTTTAGGAAAAACTAGTTTTCTTAAACAGATTTAAAGGAATCTATAAAACCAAGTAATAAAATCAATTTGTCCTGCAATTTAATAACTGTAATAAAACAATTGTTAATTTTTATGCTTTTACAAAATCCTAATAAAACATAAATAACACTTTATTCTCTTAAAAATGTTACTTGGAAGGGCGTTAAACTAACATTCAAAAAACTTTTTTTTTTGTAAAAAGTTTGCTGTTGCATTTTTCTTTGAATTTTTTTGCTAGTGCAGTAGATTTGAAGGCCTAATATTCTAAGGAGACAAAAAATTAAAACGACCCCCTTAAAAAATGTTTGGGGGTTGGGTACCTTTTAACTCGCGTATAAATTTTTAATTTTTTTATAGCGAAATGAATTTTGTATCTTTCTTAGTTAACGAGCTATTTACAATTTTTTTAATGAATTTCTAGAGCAATAGAAAACTTTTTACAAAAAAAAAGTTTTTTAAATGTTAGTTTAACGCACTGTAACTTTTTCAGGAGCTAGTTTTTGATATAAGTAATTATAGCCAAATCCACTTATTTTTTACAAAGCTAACTGAGAATGAATTTACGACATACCTCTTTGAAACACCCTGTATATAACTTTAAAAAATCATATCTAGCTGAAAATTTAATGAATTTTTAGTTTCTTCTTATTATTTACCCAGAAAAATATAAACCTTATTTTCAATACAAAAAAATATTTTTTATTAAGTTATAAATATTTTAATTTATAACTTTTCATTATACGACTTTATATGGTAAAATAAATTTGGATGTGAACTTATTATGGTTTGCCTGACAAGAAAAATATGAGGAGTGATCTAATAAAAACGACATCGCGACTTCACTTGAAGTTACATTAAATTAAATAAAATGCAATAAAAACAAATAAAAAATTAAATTAAATAAAAATAATAAAAAAATAAAAATAAATAAAAATAAATAAAAATATATAAAAATAAATAAAAATAAATAAAAATAAATAAAAATAAATAGAAATAAATAAAAATAAATAAAAATATATAAAAATAAATAAAAATAAATAAAAATAAATAAAAATAAATAAAAATAAATAAAAATAAATAAAAATAAATAAAAATAAATAAAAATAAATAAAAATAAATAAAAATAAATAAAAATAAATAAAAATAAATAAAAATAAATAAAAATAAATAAAAATAAATAAAAATAAATAAAAATAAATAAAAATAAATAAAAATAAATAAAAATAAATAAAAATAAATAAAAATAAATAAAAATAAATAAAAATAAATAAAAATAAATAAAAATAAATAAAAATAAATAAAAATAAATAAAAATAAATAAAAATAAATAAAAATAAATAAAAATAAATAAAAATAAATAAAAATAAATAAAAATAAATAACAATAAATAAAAATAAATAAAAATAAATAAAAATAAATAAAAATAAATAAAAATAAATAAAAATAAATAAAAATAAATAAAAATAAATAAAAATAAATAAAAATAAATAAAAATAAATAATAATAAATAAAAATTAATAAAAATAAATAAAAATAAACAATAATAAATAAAAATTAATAAAAATAAATAAAAATAAATATTTTTTTGTGAAAAAACACTCCAAAAGGGGCGTTTATTGATATTACAATCTGATCAAGAGTTGATCAATGAGTAATTTTGTTATAACCTAACTTAACTAGGGTTGCAATCTTAAAAACTAAAGTTCTACTCGCTAGTATACCTTAGGGTCCGATAACTTGATTACACCAAACTAACGTGTAACACTAAAAATAAATATAAATACATAAAAATAAATAAATAAAAAAAATATTTTTTAATTATTCTTTTTCATTTATTTATAGCTATTTATATTTATTTTTTATTTATTTTTATATATTTTTATTTATTTTTATTTACCTTTATCTATTCATTTATTTTTGTTTATTATATTTAATTTTATTTATAATTTATTTTTAGTAATTTTTGTTTTTTAATAATTTACCTATTTTTATTTATTTAAATTTTTTTAATTATTTTTTATTTAATATTAATTATATTAAATTTTTACTAAAAAGTCATTAAATTTTTAGCTTGTCGAGATTTTTTAAAGTCATATATACCTCCTCTTAACTTCTAACCACCTTAACTCTATTTGTTTTATTAATACCAAAAATGCTAAATATAATTTTTATGTAACACTTTATGCTTTACAATTTTGTTAAAAACTTTTTTATAGCACCTATTGTTTTTAAATAACCTTCAAAAACACTTTATTTTCCTGTTTTTCGCCTCTTGCCGGGGCATGAGAAAGACTTTTTTTTACCTGTCGATTCAAATACTCTAAAGTAACTTATATCAAAAATTCCTGTATTTCCTCCAAAAGTTTGATTTAAAGGTCTATTTAATTGGACTATTTAGGGGAATCATAGGAACAAAATTATAGGGAATGACATCACAGAAACTTTTATCATCATTCCTATACTTTACTTGTCTGTATACAGAATGGAAAGTAAAAAGTGGTTGTAACCGTCTTTTCTTAGGCAATCCATTTGCGGTATATGTATTAGCATATTTTATTTAATAAAAATAAACTTTCATCCATTAAACAGATGGGTGAAGGTCGACATTACTTAACTTTATTTTAAATGTAGAACGATATCTTGGATCAAACTTGGTTTATGTATGGTTATCCAGCTCATAATGCTGTGATTGCAAAAAATGATTTAAAAGAGAACTTCCCAAACAGACTAATTACGAAAAATGGTGACATTTTATGGCCTGCTAGATCACTTAACCTAAATCCCTTTGACTTTTTTTAATGAGGACACATTTAGATCGAAACTTAGGGATTTTAAACCCGCGAAAATATTTCAGTTTTAAAACAAAGAGTTTGAAATTAGGGCAATAAACTCTCTGCAAAATGGCAGTCGAATGTGTTGCATTCAAAGTGAACAATTTCTTTATATCTGACAGTTCATATCTAAACTTCATTTGTATAAATAAGCTTGTATTATAAATTGTCTCAAAATTATCGTCTGAAAATAATACAACGAACGCTTTGATAAAGTGACAGAAAAAACTAAATGAAATGAATTGCGAAATATGAAATGAATTCCACGCATCATTTGAGAATAATATTCTATCTACCATTACTGAAATGCATATCTGGCATTTGTGTCATTCTAATTACAATGCTTTGAATTCTACCGCATAACACAAACTAGGTAATTTTCACAAGGACCGCATTGTATGTAATGGCAAACTAGAAGACATTTTTATTTCAGATTAGGATGTTGCCACGAGGTCCGCGGCGAGCATTTTCAACATTTCCTACATTGAGATGTGTTTTTTTCTTACATTATCAAGAAATAAACAGTATTACTTATTAGTTTTGAGTATGTTGTAACGAATTTTTGTAATCAAATTATTTTATTTTATTAATGTTAATTTTTGCAATAAATCGGAAAACATTTAATATTTCCGAAATAGTTAGGTTTTATTTCATGATCTGCTTAAGCTATTGTTTGTTCCGTCGTGATGCTCTCTGTAAAATCTAAAATTTCTCTGATATGTACAGTTTTAAATTACAAAGAATATATTAGTTCCAAAAAATAACATATAAAAAAAAAATGATATCAGTAGTTTGAAAAATCTTCCAATTGAGGAAAACGATTTCCAAAACACCTAAAAATAACCTATAAAGCAAATTAAAGACACCAGTAAAAAGTTCTAAAATACCTATAGTTGTTATCATTTATCACATGTGTATTTTCAATTAGAATAAACGTGACCATACACTGTAAGGTGTCTTCTCAACTCGGGACTTCCCAACTGGGGACTCTACCCTTTTGGAGGTAGAAAGTGTCGCAAGTCGGGACTCGATAAATTTTTACCTGAGCAGAATTCGCAACTGGGGACTTGTTTAATGCGGCTTTAGCTTACTTTACTTTAGAAAACTTTTATTTACATTAAAGAAATATATTTACATGTCAAATAATAAATAAAATATGTCACACTACCAAACCCGAGCGGCGGGTTTTTCGCGCGGGCCCTTCCCAGACAGCACAACTCAATCCATTGGATGTCCATCGGAAGTCCATTCATGGACATATCGGCTGTCCAAAGGACGTCCAGCATTTTACCAAAGGACATCCAATGGACATCCACTGGACTATACAAATGTCCCACTCATGGACATCCATTTGGACTCCATGAAAGGTCCATATATGGACCCTTTTTGTATTGCTTTTGGACAATTTATGGACATCTGATGGACATCACCACCTATATTAATATGAAATAAAATAATTGCGAACTATGGACTTATTTTTATTGTCATAAATAATATCAAGCATATATTAGTTTTATACGAACTCCTTTCTATTGACCTTCTCTGTCATTTTCTTAAGGCTATTTCACTTAGTTTTTAAGCAGCACCATTGTCACTCTCAGCAGCAGCTAAAAAAGACATTACATTTTATACAAATATTGAGTCTTAAATCAATCGTTTAATACACGCCTGATCAGGCAAAAGTGATAGTTAAAAATGTAAAACTTTTAGATAAAATGTTATTAACTAATATGAAAATATGCATTCACTAATGTACTTTAACTCTATACTTACATATAAACAAAAACTGCTCATTATTTCTTAAATTACCATTTTACTTTCATACCATCATATTATGCGAATTCTTTTGTGAGAATATTAGAAATTATGGAAACAAAACATCTTTTTATAAGTTCGTCATGTCCGTGTCCCTGGTTTTGGTAACTGCTGAATCTAAAATTGCAATAAAAATATATATTTGTGAACATTAAAGAGAAATAACTTATGAAACCACTTTCAATGCATTAATTCTTAAACGTTACAAAACGATTCTATTTTATTAAAAGTAAAACTTACGGCTTCTTAAAAAATATTTGTATCTTCTAAATAGCCTCTTCTGCTAATGTCTCATGCCATACAAATAGAAACTTGAATTTTTTTCTTCTCCTTTGAAAGTTTTCCCATCTCTTAGTTACAATAATAATTGTGTTGACATCATCTCGAATTTGCAGCATATAAGTTAGCTTTTAGTAAAGCCATTTTCTTAAATAGGTAGGTAAATCATTTGACAAAAGTTCTAAAAGAAAGGTATTCTTTGAATGTAAATCGAAAACATAAAGTTTAAAATATAATTGATAGGTTATATTAGTTTAAAACAAACGATTTGCTTTTTAATTTTTAGATTTTTAAATGATTTAATTAATAAATATACTTACTTTCTTACCAGATAAATATCTATGTGCTACATATAGGCCATATATATGCTGCGTTTGAGAATCCACATCGGATGCATCTGAGATGTAAAAAATCTTTGATCACGTGATTCAGTATACGTAAATGTAATGGGACAGATGTGTCCGATGTGGATAAAAAAAACGCTCGAGATGTAAAAAATGCATCCGATGTGGATTCTCAAACGCAGCAAAAGGCTGTGTTTTCTTCTTATCAATCTTAACCTCATTCTTCTTTTCTTCTTCGAGTCTGGCCTGAGTGGCCTTTTACTTTTCTATCTTGTCAACAGAGGTGAGATAAGAGAAAAATTATTTGATTTATTTTAATTAAAACCTAGTAGTAAATAATTAAATTATACAAGAAGAATTATAATAATTTATTTTAAGTTAGTCATTTTTATAGTGTCCATCATGGACATTTTTTGGACATCCATTGGACTTCTGAATGGGTATATCCATTGAATAACGGAAAACGGATGTCCAATGAATATCCATATGAAGTCCATGGACATCCAGGACATTATATGGACAAAATATGGACGTCCAATGGACGTCGTGTGCTATCTGGGTTAGGGCCAGGGAGGTGTAACCCTCCATTAAATTTATTTTTGACTCAATTTTCTGTAAATATAACAGCCCCTACTCCTTACCTGAACGGTATTATTAAGGGATTTTATTAGATTTTGGGATCATGAATGGGAATTTATTTGAGGATTTGTCGTGTCTTTGTTCTGGTTTTTGTCCCCTAAAAAAGCTAGAAAAAACAGGGTTGTCCTTGTATGTACGTGGGTCTTTTGTATAGTCTATGTTTTAAATTACAGCCCCCAGGCTTGGTGATCGATGAAACTACCCCCAGAGCATAAACTGCGAGTGTATATGGCTCGCTGAATTTGCTCTGTGGGTCGTTTCATTGTTCGGTCTGCCGTCCGACTAGTTCGTGTAAATATCTAGTCTTGGAGTGCTGTTATTTAGTATTTTTGTCGATGTTGGGAAGAAAGGATGGTGTAGTCTAGCGTCTTAGTCTGTAAATGTCGAGTTTTGCATGTATACAGCCGTGTTTTCTACGCACGCCATCTCCCCGGTGAATGTTTAGGATATTATCCCTGACATCATCGGGAAGACACCGTTTGTAGAAATTTTCGGCTGTTTTTAATATGTAATCTTTAATCATTGGTGTGTCTGTTTGTCTATGCATGTCTATAAACGTGACATAACGGTCGTAGCCCAGCGCCAGCCGAAGGCATCTGTTCTGTGCAATGTGTAGTTTTAAATAGTGACAGTTTGACATAGAGCAATAAACTGGACAGCGATATGTAAGGATGGGGCGTAGGATAGTATTGTACATAAGTAGTTTATTCGACAGAGTGACTTTGCTTTTTCTATTTAGTATGGGATATAAAGTATTAATAGCTATGTGGTTTTTAACCACTCTGTCTTTTATGTGAAGGTCGAATGTTAATCCCCTATCTAACTGAAAGCCGAGGTATTTTAATTTGTTTGTGGTCGGTATTTGTTGTTCACCGACTCTCAGGGCGGTTTGAATGCCCTGGCATCGCCTTTTAGTGATTAGCATGCTTTCAGTTTTTGCAGCATTGATTTTCATTTTATTTTGTGTTAGATAGGGTATTAATTTCCTGCTTATATGGTTGTCCAGCTTTCTTACTGCTATCTCTGCCGATCTGTTATTCGCGAAAAGACAGATGTTGTACAGTGCTGTTTATACCGCATTATCACCCATTGGCATGTCATGGGTCATAATGGTGTACAAGTGGGGCGAAAGTACTGAGCCCTGGGGTACTCCCGCTTGCGCAGTGAAGGGTCCTGTTATTGTCTTGTTTATTTTTATATTAAATTGTCTGTCCGTTATGTATGATTGTATTATTTTTACAATATGAACGAGAAAATCACTCACAAGCATTTTGTAAATTAATCCGCAGGTCCAGACGGTATCGAAAGCTTTTTCACTATCTAAAGCCACTAGTGCCGTTTGCAGGTTATTATTTGTTGCCTCTTTGGCACTATGTACGATTTTAATAACCTGTGTCACGGTACTGTGTCCGCTTCTGAAACCGTACTGTTCCCGCGGAATAATTTGTAGTTCGTCTTCTATTTTGTTGAGTCTGTTTAGTATGATTTTGTCGACTATTTTTGCTACTGTGTTAAGCAACGAAATGGGTCGATAACTGTCAATGTTTTTCGGGTTTTTTTCCCGATTTTAATAATGGGATGATATTTGCGATCTTCAGCCCGCTAGGATAGTGATGCAGCCTAAAGATTGCGTTTATTATATAGTTAAGTTGTACAACCCCCTTTCTTGAGAAGTTTTTGAGTAATATATTGCTGATGTCATCCGGACCCGGAGCTTTTCTATTTTTCAGACGTTTAAAAGTTTCCCCGACCTCTGTAGGAGTGGTAAAAAATGAATGTGGCACGTGTACCGGCTCAGAAGTGCTTAGTTTCCTTACCAAGTTTTCGATATTATTTTGAAAATCATTATTGTTATTATTTCTAAATATCGTTTGAAAGTGTTCGCCGAAGGCTTGTCCTTTTTCAGCGTCTGTTGTGTATAAGTCTTGTCCTTGTTTCAAAGTGGGTAGCAGTGAGTATAGTTTTTTGTACCGTCTCACTACTTTCCATAGCGAATTGTCATTTGGATTGATTTTTGACAGGGTTTTTTTTCAAATGTTATTTCTATGTTCATTAATAGCTGTGTTAATATATTTCGCTATGTGCTATGTCCATGAGTCTAACCCTGTCTTCGTCTCTCCTGTGTAGCTGCCACCGTTTTTTGATTTGGTTTTTGTTAGTTATTAGTTCAATAATTTCCGGTGGCAGTGTGTCTTTGTGTTGTGTTGTCGTTTTGATTTTAGTCGAGTCGTCTCTAGCTTTTTGTACGACTGTTATGAAGTTTTTTGTGATTTGTTCTAGTTGTTGTGTGTTCGTTATGTTGTTGTTTAGTGTTAATGTTTGGTCAAAGAGGTTAGAAAGGGTAGAGGTAACATAGGAAGCATTTGTCACTGCGCGAATTTTGCCAAAACCGAAAAACTGGGTGGAAGGAGTAGGGAGATGTTCTGGACCGGACTTAAATATTTGTATTGTACTACCTAATTTTGGTAGGTAACTAAAAGATGAAAAATTATGAGATGTTTTTTTGACTTTATTTGTCAGCACGATTCATTTTTGATGAGGGCAATAACACTTTATCAATATATAACTATTCCACCGTTGTGTCAAACGAAGTTTAAATTACTAAATGAAGATTAAAATGACATTGTTAATGTAAAAATGTCATTTTAAACTCCATTTGGTAATTTAAACTTTATTTTTGTTAATATAAAAATGTCATTTTAATCTTCGTTTACTATTTTAAACTTCGTTTAACAAAACGGTGAAATCGACCGTAAGTAAAAGTTTATAAAATTATTGTAACAAAATAGCTGTTGAGACAAAAAGTTATCGAAACAGCCAAAGTACTTTTTGCCGAATTACATACAAGATTTTTTCTACGATCACACCAAAATAAAATAAAATAAAATAAATAATTAAATTTTATTAGAAATGGGTTACCTTTTCGTTCGTTATATTTTAAGTTTATTTGACATAAGCCTATTCTTCAAAGAGAAAAAAAAATGTTTTGGTACTTATATACCGGTAATTATTTATGATTTAAGTATTTACGGAAAATACCGTTCAATGATTTAAAATATTAGGAAGTCAATTAATAGCTATTTATGTAACCAGTTACGAAATGCCTTATTTTGTGTAACGAGTAAATATTTGCGGGACGAGCGGAGCGAGGTCCTGCAAAATGAACGAGTTACACAAAACGGCATTTGGTAACGTGTTTACATACAAGATTTTTTCTAATTTTGTCTTGATTATTTATAAAATTGTGTTTAAAAATGATTCACCAGCATTCTTTTTCAGGCACTACCAATCAAATACTTCAGACAATTGTTGTATTTGATTGCCCTACGACGTTTTTTTTTTCAATAATAATAATAAAAATAAGGAACATGTGCAGTGTTGTTGATCTGATTTTTGACATTACCCGCGAGAAATTAAAAAAAAAAAAAAATTTTTACCCATTATCCTTAAAGGAGTACGTCAAAATTTTACCCCCAACATTTCTGGGCAGTTTTCAATAACGGTGTTCAATTATTTAAAAATAAAACGTTAAACGTAATGTCATATTTTCAAATGTGAAATGTCCCTATTCATTGCCTTTTTTCGATATTTGGTTTTTCGATTTTTCGTTTTTTGGATTTTTCGATTTTTTATTTTTCGATTTTTCGATTACTCGATTTCTCGATTTTTCGACTTAAAAACCAAAAAAGATGCAGTTTTATTTATTTTCATTTCGTAATTGGTGACATAATCAACTTTTCGTAATCAGTTGCATAATGTTCTACATTATGCAACTGGTTGCATAAAGTAGATCGTTTTGGCACTTGCTGTGATTATAAAATATATTACTTTATATGTCAAAATTAGAGAAAATAAAATGTAATTAAATGGATAGATCCCATATTATTATAGAGCAGTGTTTCTCAAACATTTTTGGGGACGGAACCTTTTTGAAAAGCGAAATATTTGACGGGGCCTTCAACACATAAAACATAATTTAAAAAATATTTTTCAGATTTCTCTTCATTTTGACTCTCATTTTGACTTTCAAAGGTAAACGTGATAAAAAATTGGCTTCATATTATGCTCCGATTTTACATATTCAATTTTATAATTGTAATTTGACAATATTACTGCCCATCTACGTAGTCTGTTGGCTGAAAATGGGGGTATACCTTTAGCTGGGTTAAAAATAGTTACCAGAGGTAAGTAATCTGTAACTAGGATAAAGAAATGTCTATATAAATATCCATTAAATTTATTTAAGCCAAAAATTATTGCAAGGCCCTCTCTTTTAATTTGGGAATATTTTTGTTCGGACTTTGATAAGATACGCGAAGCAGAAGCTATAGATTTCTCAATATTTTTTCAAAAACATGACATATGGCCCTTATTCCCACATTTGATGCATCTACGATTAATTTAATCGGCAACTCAGGCTGAAAATGCATAAGAACATAATTTGTTGTTAATTTATTTTTGATTAATTCCAAAGATTCCTTTTCACCCATAACAAATAAAATAAAAAAAGTCCTAAAGCAAAATCATATCCTCCTTTCTCTTAGTGACTTAAAAAAATTACTTCTCAAAAAAAGGTCCTCAAGCCAGGTCCCTCCATTTTGTGGAGATAGTACTGTTTTTTTTATTATGATTATTTTCTTCGCGCAGTCCTCACAAAGGCTTTGCGGATCCCCAGGGCTCCACGGAGCACACTTTAAGTAACCCTGTTATAGAGAAATACTAAATAAATAGTTTTGAAAACCCTATTGAAACCAGTTGTGAAGTTTGAAATGAATAAATTGGCAATGAAATTGATATTTTTGTATTTGATTGTATATTTCTCTTTCCACTTCCTGAAAACAGATTCACCATGAAACAAGAAATAGTAAACAGTTTATAAAAATAACCTTTATTTGCTACTTATAACATGTACCAATGACCAAGTCCGATTCTGTTTATTTTCAAATCAACAAATATGGACGTCGACAGAATCTTTAAAAATTAAATATCTCACCGAAATAAATATAAGTTTCTTTTATCTCCATCACATTTCGCACTTTTATTATAAATAAAGCTTTCTACAACACATCTTGGCATTTTAAACGTTAATTTCCAAAATTTAAGTCACTAAAATACCAAATTAATTCTCGTTGACACATTAAATTTGGATGGACAACGCTCTTACATGTGATGTTCTCAACTGTGATTGGTGGGTGTGAATAATTTCGAAATGGGATTATGCGCAGTGTCTTATGTTCCATCTAAGGTTTGTATAATCTAAGTGTTTGGTCAATTTTTCGTCTGTATGTGTCCCAGTTCGTTGTTTTGTAATCAAAGTATTGTTTTTGTATTCTGTTGATTTTTTGTGTGGTGTGATAAATTCTCCTCTCACCTAACCGGTGATCAGATACTTTCTGTATACAGGCCCCAAATCAGAAAATAACCCAAAGAAAATTAAATTCAACTAGACAAGACTTTTTTATTTTTGACTAAATCAAAAATCACACTGACATCTTTTTTTTTTACCAAAGTTAACTTAAAAATAATTTTAACAAAAGTAAATAGTACAGTACACATTTTCTTCATACTCCCACCTTGAGTCACTGAGAAAGTGAATCAACTGAAAATTAAAAGGCTAATCTTTGGGGTGCCTTTATTTTCCTTCCATATCTAGTTTGGATTTCTGGAGGTTTTTTCATATCTTGAAAAGGACCACTCTGCATTTTTTTATTAAGTAATGATTATTTTTCTTTAGATCTAACTTCTAGAGGATAAATCCTTTGAAGCGGTCTAATCAAATGCCCATCTGCAGTTTTTAGTCTAACCAGTCTGACTTTTCCATCTCGTCCAGACACAAACACAAACACAAAAAAAAAAAATTTTTATTTTTAAAATAAAAGTGTGAAAATCTACCAAATTTGGTTTTACTTTTTCAAAATTAAATGGATTTTCATCAAGTAAAGGCCGAAACAATAAATAATTGTATCGATATCGTTTCCTTAGATCAACACGTTCTATAACATCTATATCTGGAATACCAACTTGCTTGATATCTTGGAGAAACATTGCTGGTGTAAGGGCAACAAGATCTTGATTATCTTCTCCAAGATAAGTCAAGGGTCTAGAATTGATAACTGCCTCGCAGTCGCAAATAACAGTGTTTAGTTCTTCTAGAGTTAACGAAGCTCTTCCCAAAACCTTTTTTAATAGATCTTTGACTAATTTAATAAGTACTTCCCACCAGCCACCCCACCACGGGCCATTTGGTGGTATGTGTCTCCATTCTATCCTTTGGGCCAAACTATAAGTATGTATATTATCCCAGTCCAACTTACTTAATGCATTTTCTGCACCTACAAAATTGGTAGCGTTATCACTATATACCAGACTAGGACGACCTCTTCTTGCTATAAATCTACGAAAAGCCTGAAGAAATGCATCTGTGGATAATGATAAAACCAGTTCCAAATGTATGGCTCTGTATATGGAGCAAGTGAAAAGACATATCCAACATTTTTCTCCAGTTCGACTATATAGAGGTCCAGCCAAATCTATTCCAATTATTTCAAAGACTGATGCTTCACGAACTCGGTTTAATGGTAGGGGAATAGGGGACACTTCCAAGCCTTTTGTGGTGAAACGCTTACATACGACACATTTTGATAACACTGATCGTACGGTTCTTCTACCACTCAATATCCAAAATCGTTTTCTTAATATACTGAGTAGCGATTGCACTCCAGCATGGCAAAATCGTTTGTGCTCATACAAAATTAGTTTTTGAACCATTTGATGCTTTGAGGGTAAAACTATAGGGTATCTAAAATTTTCGTATCTTCCTTGTCTGATATTTTAGTGGTTAACCTTATTAAATGATCTGGGTCTATGAATGGGCACAGTTTTTTCAATTTAGAATCATCAGTTCCACTAAAAGACTCTGATTGAATTAATCTCATGACACATTTTCCTGACAAAATAATTTCTGAAAATGTCAAATATCCAATTCTTGCAATATAGCTATCCTTCTTTATGCGTGCTTTCAGATTTGAGATAAATCTCATTACCCAGGCAACAACTTTTACAATTCTATCGTAGTCATGGGAATATTTGTGATACCAATCTAAATTTTCGTTCGTGGAGATGAAAAATAAAGAATTAACAATTTGTTTTCTTCTTTCTTCTAATATTTTTTCTTCATCGTAACAATAATTTTGAACTGGCCAAAATTCCGAAGACTTCTTAAGCCACTCTGGACCCTCCCACCATTTTGATTTAATCAATTGTTTTGGTGAACATCCTCTAGATGGAAGGTCAGCCGGGTTTAATTCACTTGGTACATAAAACCAAAATTTTCTGTCTGTAATCTTTCGAATTTCTGAAATTCTGTTCAGAACGAAACTTTTCCATTGAGGTTCCCTATTGATCCAAGTCAGTACTGTAGTAGAATAAGTCCAAAAAACAACAGGGAGTTCGAAATCAAAATCCTCCGCTACAGACTTTGCTAACCTAGCGGCTATAGTAGCTCCCAGTAATTCTAAACGAGCGATGCTTAGCTGTTTTAGTGGACTTACTCTGCTTTTAGCTTGGACCAACTGGACTGATATCATTTCAGGAAGCTCTGATCTCAAATATACGACTGCAGCATAAGCGTCTTTACTCGCATCGCAAAAAACATGAAGAGAACACTTCTTATCTGGTGAAACATGAAGCCATCTTGGTATCTTTAAATTAAAAAGTGAAGGGAGATCATTGAACCAATTTAAGAATATTTCTCTCATTTCAACATCTACTTCTTGATCCCAACTTGCCTTTGTTTTCCACGACTTTTGCAATAATAATTTAGGAAGCAATGAGACAGGAGCAGTAAAGCCAATAGGGTCATACAATTTATGGGCAGCAGATAAAATAAGTCTTCTAGAAAAAGCATCTATTTTCATGTGTTTGAACCAATCAGCACTTATCTCTAATGTATCTCTGTTTTTATCCCAACTTAAACCTAGAACTGAGGTTAAGTCTGTACTCTGAATAGTTGAATTATCAAAACTAGAATGCTCCCACCCTCGTAAATCAAATTTTGCTTCTACCATTATTTCCGTCGCCTCTTTAATAAACTCTTGCGTTTCTTCAATACTGTCTAGACTTGTGATACAGTTATCGACATAAAAACTTTTGAGTAATCTAGTTATAGTTGCTCTGGAATACTTTAAATCACAACTATCAAGCTTTCTTCGTAAATGGTAATCAATAACGGCTCCTAAAAGGAAAGGGCTGCAAGTAATACCAAACACCACTCTTGTATGTCTGTAAATAGTTAGATTTTCAAATTTATCGTACCAATAAAAGCGCAGGAAGTCTCTGTCGGATTTACATAAACTGACTTGCAAAAAGGCTTTTCTAATATCTGATACTACTCCTATTTTGTACATACGGAATCTTAAAATAATTGAAGGTATTAACTCTATAAAATTTATTCCCTTTTCCAGACATTGGTTGAGAGCTGGATGATTACCTTCTCTTGCAGAAGCGTCGAACACTGGTCTGATCTTGGTGGCAGCACTATTTAATTTAACAATGTGACGATGTGCTAAATAATGTCCATCGGTCTTTATTTCTTCTACAGGGACTTCTTCAATAATATTTTCTTCAAGCCAATCTTTGAAAACCTGATTATAGTCATCATAGTACCCATCATTTTTAAGTTTTTTCATAAGACTTTCTAGACGTTTTAATGCTAAATTTGAGTACTCTGGTAATGGAGGATGGCCCTCTATCCATGGCATAGAAACCTCATATCTTCCATCAGTCTGGATATAAACTGTTTTTAAGAAATTGCTTTTCACCGCTTCTTCTATTGCTTTTCTGGATTTAATCTCAGCAGGATCAGTAATGCCTAATATGTCAAGACTCCAAAGATCAGTTACATTATGATTGTTGTAAACTAGCGAGGTTATTAAAGCAGTACTAGTACTCGAACAATCTGCATTAGCTGCAAACAAAATCTTTCCAGATAAAGTCCATCCAAGCATGGTCTCATAAGCAACTAATCCGCAGCTGAGTTCATGTTTTTTTCCAGTAAATAATTTGCCCCAAATATCTGCACCAACTAAAATATCTATTGGCCCATCTTCACTATCTGACAGATCTACTCCAAATGAGCGAAGTTCATCGATTCAAGGTCCATTTTTGATACAAGGAATATTATTACAAATTATCTGTTGATCTAGTGCTTCAAAATTACAGACGTATTTGTCATTAAAACTGCTTACACGAATTCTGAAGCATGTATGAGATACTGTTTCGGTTATTGTTCCGCCAAACAACGAGTGAACCATCTGCTCGATCCTTAAAGGACTATATTGCATTTCTGCAATAGCGCATTTACTAATATAAGACCTTTGGGATCCTGTATCGAATATTAGTCTAGCATTTCGATTTTTATTGTCTCCAATTAATTTAACCTTTAAAGTTTGTAGAAAAACATGAGTATAGGTGCTATTGGAAAGTGAATTTTCTATTGGAACCGGCGCATATTTTTGTGTTGTATCGGAGTCTTTCTGGCATATAATGTGACTGTGTCTACCGTTACATTTGGAACACTTTACTCGAACTTGGCATTTCTTAGATATATGTCCGAATTTCAAACATCTGAGACAACAACCTTTACTCATAACTTTCTGCTTTCGATCATCATATGGTAATTTGATAGCATTTGGGCAATCTTCATTTAAATGAGATTTTTCACAAAAAATGCAACACTTCTCGTTTAGGTGGACTAAGGTAACATATTTTTATCCGTAGACGTGTCTTTTTTCTTGTTAAGTTCAAAACCAGTAATAACCATATTGTATTTCACTTCGTTATTGACCTCTTTTTTAAGAAATGACATTAAATTTTCTAATCGATCTTTAAGTGAGAGCTCTTCGTTATAATAACTGCTTCTTTGCCAGACTTTAAGAAGATCATTTGGGAGGCATGATTCAACTAAAGGATATAACATTGCTGAACAAGTTTCTGTATTTACATCCAACGTTTCTAATGATCTAAGCTGACATTCTATCTTATCAAACAAATAACTTAATTTCATTTTACTATTTAAATTATTTAGAACAAGTTTTAGCAACTCTCTCACATAGTATTCAACAAGGAGATCTTTTCTACCAAATCTACTTCTAAGAGTTTCTAAAGCTTTATGATAATTGGCTGCGGTTGGTGGAAAACTTTCGACTATCTGTCGGGCTTTAGAATCGGGGATTGTAGATTGTATCAAATAATAAAATTTATCTTCATTTGCCATTTCTGAGTCGCTGTCGATTCGTTGAAATTGACCCCAAAAATGAAGCCAATCTTTAATGTCACCTCCAAATTTCTTCATTTCAATCTTGGGTAATTTCATTTTATGTTTACAATGACTGTTAGAAAATTCAGATTGAACACTTCTGTTGTCGTCTTTATATAGCAAGCTTTCTACTTTCAGGCTTAAACTATGAAATTTGGTAATGTAGGTATCAGCTAATGCTATTTCAGAATCAATGGAATCTGTATCTTTATCGGAGTTTAAGAGGTATTCTACAAGTTGTTTATCGAGGTCACAAATTATATTAAATTTATTTTCTAAAAGAGCCATACTACTTCGAACTTCTATGACGTTAATACTTGACTCTCTAATTAACTCAGTAACTGTATCATAGGCTCGTTCAAATGACTTGCGTTGCAATTCCAATGATTTTTCGGTTTTCTCCATTTCTGTCTGAGTGGATCTACTATTCAGTCTTTGGTCGTTTTTGGGAGTCCTGTCACGGTCGCCAAATGTGATAAATTCTCCTCTCACCTAACCGGTGATCAGATACTTTCTGTATACAGGCCCCAAATCAGAAAATAACCCAAAGAAAATTAAATTCAACTTGACAAGACTTTTTTATTTTTGACTAAATCAAAAATCACACTGACATCTTTTTTTTTTTTTTTACCAAAGTTAACTTAAAAATAATTTTAACAAAAGTAAATAGTACACATTTTCTTCATGTGGTTCTTATTTCCAAGTACACTGGATCGTGGTCCTAGATTAGTGTGCTGATGGTCCTGATGTTTTGCACATCCGGTATATTTTTCGTGACTGCAATATCCAGTGTACTTGGGGTTGAGCCGTTGTATGGTGTACATGTTGGTTCGTCCGTGTAGTGTATAATGAGTTCGTTCTCTTCAGCGAAATCATTCAGCATATTTCCCGAGGGGTTGGCATTTGTGCAGTACGCGTCCCATTCGGGGTGTTTACTATTTAAATCTCCTGCTATAAAAACTCTGGTACCTTTTGCCATCAGCGCATGCATGTCTGCATTGAGGATTCTCCTAGCGGGGGGGTTGTACGCCCCAATTATAATATAGTTTAAGCATTTTATGATAACGTGCTCTATGTGAGGTTAAATGTTTGCGTTTGGTAGTTGAGCAAATTCAAGGGTTCTATTGACTAGTATAGCGACCCCTCCTGCTGCTTTTTGTCTTACGTTCTGTATGTTATGTGCCGGTCTATCTTGTCTGATGATGTTATAGTCCCTAATTTTGATTTTGTCCGTTTGTTTAAGATTCGTCTCAGTTAGTATTATAATGTCAAATTTTTGCTTGTGAATGAAGTTAGTTATCAAGCCGCGTTTGCTTATCAGCCCGTTCACATTATAAAAACAAATTTTGATTTTGTCTTTGTATGTGTTGTTGAAGTTAATTTCTAAATTTGTAGGAGTTTAGGTTTGTTACAAAGTTGTTGTAAACTGTAAAAACGTCACGTTCGTCTCTACATTTTCTTATGGCGAAGTTAAGGTCCCGAACGGCGCGGGTAAGTTCTGCAATTGAGGAAAAAGATTTCCAAAACACCTAAAAATAACCTATAAAGCAAATTAAAGACACCAGTAAAAAGTTCTAAAATACCTATAGTTGTTATCATTTATCACATGTGTATTTTTAATTAGAATAAAGGTGACCATACACTCTAAGGTGTCTTCTCAACTCGGGACTTCTCAACTGGGGACTCTACCCTTTTGGAGGTAGAAAGTGTCGCAAGTCGGGACTCGATAAATTTTTACCTGAGCAGAATTCGCAACTGGGGACTTGCTTAACGCGGCTTTAGCAAATGGATATTTAAGCATAGGATTAGAAAGTAACCAAAGCTATTTTGGTTGCAAATAAGGTAATAATCCTTCATTTATTTAGAATTATGAAGAAGGTTTTAAATAGTCATTTTTTAATCCTTCATTTATTTACATTTATTATAAAGATATCTTTAAATAGTCATTATGGAAAACACCTTAAATTTATTCCAATTTTTTTGCAGTTTAACATTAGTTGGGTTTTTATTTCGAAAGTTTTAACAGTGTTCCGATAATAAAATTATACCCACAGCTTTTAAAAATGAATTTTCAAATAATTGAGAGCCAACGTGACAAAAACATTCTCCTCGATTCTGGATACCAATATTATTTTAAAAGAAAACAAGGACGCGTCTCTTTTTTGGATGTGCAAAAACAGAAAAACATGTTCTGGAAGTATTACGATTACACAAAACAAGCAGGCCCATGACACTCCCTGGGCGGCAAAAAGACGCGCAGCTTTTACTACGCTGACGTTTTCGGGATATAACCTATCACTTGTCATAAATCCGGTTAAAAACTCGCTACCATGCGCAGGCAACCCATATTTCGTACACAAATATAAACTTTTGTTTACATTTTATCGAAGTAGTTTTTGTAATACATTCACAGCTTAAAAACGGAAAATTTATTATTTTGATAGTGGATTTAGATCAAAAATATCCCAAATACACTTCAGTGTCTGTTTTATCCCTATTATTGCTCGTTTTATTTGAGGACATTGGAATAAATAGAGTACTAAAAGTAATCAAGCTAAAAAGGTGTGTTATAAAAAAGAAAATACATTGCCTTCGACTGATTTATGTTTAATATGTTTTCGTGAAGTATTTCCAACATGCTAGTTACTTGAATGGTTGTAAATTGTACGTGTATCAGTGATAAAAACATCTAGTGCTTTGTGCTCCCTTTTTTTTTGTTGGTGTCCCAGCCCAGCATTCCTAGCCAGCAGTAGTAGCAAAAACATTAACATTGTCTACATTCAACCCATTTACATGTACATGATTTATCAGCTAAAATCAGAATACAATATTTCTCTGCAAAATGTAAACAACGCTACAAGGAAAATTGCTCATGTATAAATTCAACAATTAAATCAAAATATACTATTTTTAAAGGACATATCAACTATTATGTTAATTATAAATATTATAAGTATTTGTAACAAAATAATAGTTGTGTATTAATAAACCTGTTGCTACTCCAAAAAATATATTATTTATTGATTATCAGGTATCAAAAATATGTGTACCTATAGGAATTTGTTGAAATGTTCTATTGCTCTTAATCTTTTTAATGGGTTCTTATTATAGTTGTAAATAAAAATCAACACTTTTTATCCGTCTATTTTAAGTTGTAAGGATCCATAGCCTCTTTAATGTTTTACATTAGAAATAAGACCTGTGATGTCACATTAAATCGTGAATATGAGGTAAAGGATTTGGGAGTTGTCTTTCAGTCTAATTTGAAGTTCAATAACCATTTTTTACACATAACTAAAAAAGCAATAAAAGCATTAGGTTTTTAAATCAGAAATACAAAAAAATTTAGGATTACCACCAAAATCAGATTATATAATGCCTTATTAAGACTCCATCTTGAGTATGTTTCACAAATATGGATGCCCTTGGAAGCCACACAAATTGATCATATTTAAAAAAGTAAAAAAAATATTTTTACGGTACCTTCATGTCATAAAAAATACTTATACCCTTATACCTAAGATCTCGTATAAAACTATGCTCAATAGTTTTAAGATTAAATCTCTTTTACAAAGAAGAAAGCAACAGGCTGTGATATATTTTGTACTCTATTTTAAGTACAAAGATTGTGAATTGATTGACTATAAATTTTAATGCGCCAAAGATTAATCTAAGAAACCCAAGTAACAAAAATTATTTGATTTAGATCCAAGTAGTATATCTCCTTTTAACAAGATGATGGCTGTTACCAATGAGTTTCTTAGCGAGATCAAAATAGATATATTTAATGTTAGCCTAAGAAAATTGAGGACTGTACTAAATTAAGTTCACTAGATATAAAGGTTTGTTTTGTTTTTGGTCTTAAATTTCTTGTTACTGAACTCTACATACTATTGCTATTAATTTTTTTATAGTATCCAATAAATAAATTATACCTTATGGCTGCTTTCAAACAATTCTGTGTGTAGTCACTTAGTTTAATGTCAATTTTAAATTAGTGGTTTTACAAGAATATCAAATAGTAATATGTATTGTGTCTATGAATTTGCTGTGTGTAGTAAATGGCCAATATACATAACTTTGATATTTTTATCACAAGTGTAAAAATTACGAAAACCATATAGATATAGTTCCCATTTTAAAATAAATTCAAATTAATTCATAATAAAAAATAACGATTTTAGTCTGCTATACTTGAACTCATTCACAAAAACAAGTCACTGAGTATATATTTTTAAAAAAACTACACTAAATATGTCTCCGTTAGAAATTTTTAAATTTAAAACTACATACTTTCCTATAGATTTTGTAGTACCTAAATAACGTATAGAATAATTTTTTACAATATACTAGAAAAGTTTTAGATTAGAGTAATTCTTAAGAAATAAAGCAATACCTCTATTTTGTTACTCTAACCTTGTGTCTTATATATTTCCCTTGACAAACTAACTTTATATTTTGAAAAAGTAAACTTTTTACCAAAAAGTAATATTTCACATATATAAAAAAATTTAAAACGGTTCTGTCCTTCTTACATTTGCGAAGACTGCCCTGATATCTAATCTATTTTCTTCTTCAAAGTAATTAAGTTGTTCAACCGTTGTTTATAAAGGTATCTCACATCTCCCTCATACACACGAATTTGAAAAGCAGCAGAACAAAAATTCAACTAACCATGTATACCAAGTCCGTGTAAAGAAAACTTTTCATATCCCGAAAACGTCAAGTGTCAACTAAAATGTCTACTTTTAAAGATCAAACGTGCCGCCTCAGAGTGCCAATACTGATTGGTATATATACTGGGAAACAAGTAAGACTTTTTCCCATATCTAAAACTATACCAAAAGGTTGGGGACACGTTTCTTCCCAACCTACAATGTTGCTACAAAATTTTGAAAATACAGAATCATTTTAATTTATTGTCTCTTCTGCAAAAGCCATTATATTGTATAAAATTCGTCACAGTTATTGTTTAGTCTTCACAGCCAAATTAGCTTATCAATTGTATCTAAGAATATTCTTACAGCTATAGGTAACTATAAAACAGTTTTATCAATTAAAATTTTCTTTGTTTTATAAATATTTATTCAGCAATTTTTAAAGAACGTTTGTTTATATAATTTTGTGTAACTGTTAGCAAAGTATTAATAAAACAGATTTATAGAGCAATATTGTTATAAAGTGTGTCCATGTATGAGGTGCCCCATAGGAGAAATTTTTGTTATTTTTAATTTTAGCGAAAAATGTCACCCTTGATAAAAAGTTTTGCTTGTCCAAAAACATATAAAATGAAATAAAATTCAAGTTTTTTAAAACTTGCTTCATTTTATGTTATAGAAATAAATAATCTTTACGACAATAATATAGTGTGTATTATTACTGTATTATTAGTTATTATTTTTGTTATTAATTTCAATTAAAATTTACTGTTGTATGATAATTTGAAATATTATTGCTTAAATGACAAAAACGTCAAACACTATATTATTGTCGTAAAGATCACTTGATTATTATAACATTTTCTAACTTAGTGCAGAAATGCAGAGGGTTTTGAAAAACTTGAATGTTATTTTATGGGGGTTTTGAACGAGCAAAACTGTTTATCAAGAAGGACATTTTCCGCTAAAACTAAAAATAACAAATATTTCTCCTCTTGGGTACTTCATCCGTGAACACACTGTATATATGTATCTACCCATCTTGTGTTTATAAGAAATGTTTACTCAATAATCTTATTTTATGAAAATTGCAACAAATCGTTTCATTCATCCTATGAAAAAAGTTAAAAAAAGTATTATTAATTTTGATAATTAGACATCTTATATATAAATGTTTTGTTTTTATTCCAGTAAAACAATTATTAGACGATCTGATCACGAATGTATACCAAATATAGCAAAAAATGAAGTTGAGGTGAGCATCATTAAAGCCAAAAAAAGATCTCGTGAAGAAACTACGTCAATCCACAAGATTTTTGATGAGGAAATGTTACCCGTAATGGAGTCTGGAATGGAATTTGTAACAGAAATTCCAAGCTGTGATACAAAAAGGACAGACTGTACTGGGCGAGATACAAGACTTTAGGTGTTGTTAAATTTAAAATCCAGAAAGACATTTTATTGCCAGATAAAATAACTAATAACTTTTTATTATTTGAAAATGGTGATGAGGACAAAATATTAGCGTTTGCTTCTGAAAACGCTAGAAGTACAATGATTCAGTGTCGCAATTTTTTTGGAGATGGCACCTTCAAAAGTTGCTGTCCACAATTTACGCAGCTTTAAACCATCCATGCAGACATTGGTAATACACCAACCCAAACCAACATTATTCCTCTCGTATACGTACTTCTTCCCGATAAAAAAGAGAAAACATACATACGTTTGTTTTCTCCGTGTTAATGATCCACTTGTACAAAAATTTAACGATTATTTTGTTGATCAATGGTTGTGCAATTCCATTGTGCAAAAAATGTGGATAGGCCGCCTGAACAAGAAATTGTCAAAAATACATCCAAACATATTTGAACTTATAGAGACACTAAAAGAGGAATCCCATCACTATGATAATATAAAAGAACAAGAGGAATTATACATGACACCAAAAAGAAGGAAATTGCGTTATACTGTACTCGATGAGAGAATCGAAAACATGGTCAGTGAGTACGTCCAGGAAAAAACAAGCATTAGTGAATTTTTGTTAAAGTTGGCGTATATTGTAAAAATGCAGTGACCTTTCATTTTAATTTTCTATATTCTATACCTAATAAAAAAAAATTTTAATCTATTTTTCTTGTCTTATTTATAATTAAATATAAAAATATAAATAAATAAATATAAATTAATATTTAATTGAGTAGGTATAACTGTAAATAAATGAAGGATTATTATCTTATTTATTTCCAACCAAAATAGTTACTTTCTAATCCTATGCTTACCCATTTGCTAAAGCCGCATTAAGCAAGTCCCCAGTTGCGAATTCTAACCAGGTATAAATTTCCGGCGTCCAGAGATGCGAAATTTTTACTCCGAGTCCCCAGATGCGAAGTCCCGAGTTGCGAATGAACCCAGTGTAAAGCAGAACACTTAGATGCATGTTAGAAAATGGAAAATTTAACTACATTGTCACCAGAGCTTTCTCAATTATATGAGTTATTTTTAAAAGCAAATCGTGATCAAACTGAAGAAAAAAAATCTGATGTGTCCAACACATGACTTTCCTATCTAGTTATTACATGCTTTTTCCGGTTATTTTGTACAACCTATTGCAGCACCCTCTATAAATGTTTAGAGGATAAACTAAATATATACATTGTCCACATACATCTACCTCGAAACATTTTTCTATAAATATTCATTGAAAACGAAAATACTGAAAAATTTTAATTTAGCACTTTTCCATTACGGTTCATTTTAGTAAATCATGTATAAACAAAAATTATAGAGATCGATATCGCAAACAACTTTTAGTTCAACAATTTTCACAAAAATCAGAATTTGCACATTTTGTCAAATTTCTCGAATACGGACCATTTCAGGAAATTTTGACATAAAACAAAAATTATAGATAATAATATTAGAAGTAACTTTTATTTGAGCAATTTTCTTCTCCAAACATAAATAAAAGCTATATTCCATAAAATATAAAAACGGCCCCCCATAAAGTACCCCCCTAGATGTTCCGACTTTGTCCAAAATCTAATCATTTCACGTCAGGTCGAAATAAACGTTAAGTTTAAAATTTAATGTTTTTTTCTTTATCCGTTTTTGAGTTTTTCTTCAAAATTCGAAATTTAAACATTTTCTCAAATATCTCGAATACGGTTTATTTTATATAAATCATGTATGGAACAAAAATTATAGAGAATTATATTATAAATAACTTTTATTTGAACAATTTTTATAAAAAAATATTTTTTTTACATTTTGTCAAATTTCTCGAATACGGACCATTTTAGGAAAATTTTGTATAAAACAAAAATTATAGATAATTATATTAGAAGTAACTTTTATTTGAAGAATTTTTCTTCTCCTAACGTAAAAGTACCCCCCAGATGTTCCGACTCTGCCCAAAATCTAATGAGTTCATAAGACGCTGGAATAAAGCTTAAGTTTAAAATTGGTGTTTTTCTGTGTATCGGTTCATGAGTTATGCGACCTACAGACAGACAGACAGGACACACACACACACACACACACACACACACACACACACACACACACACACACACACACACACCACACACACACGCACGCACGCACGCACGCACGCACGCCGCACGCACGCACGCACGCACGCACGCACGCACGCACGCACGCACCGCCACGCACGCACGCCGCACGCACGCACCGCACGCACGCACGCACGCACGCACGCACGCACGCACGCACGCACGCAGCACGCACGCACGCACGCACGCACGCCACGCACGCACGCACGCACGCACGCACGCACGCACGCACGCACGCACGCACGCACGCACACCGCACGCACGCACGCACGCACGCACGCACCGCACGCACGCACGCACGCACGCACGCACGCACGCACGCACGCACGCACGCACGCACGCCACGCACGCACGCACGCACGCACGCACGCACGCACGCACGCACGCACGCACGCACGCGACGCACGCACGCACGCACGCAC
>OV651835.1:3410714-3446747 GCA_927349885.1 Psylliodes chrysocephalus
CAGTTCCACTTGTTCTTTTATATTATCATAGTGATGGGATTCCTCTTTTAGTGTCTCTATAAGTTCAAATATGTTTGGATGTATTTTTGACAATTTCTTGTTTAGGCGGCCAACCTTCAAGCGAATTTGTTGTTCTATGGCTTTCGCCGTAGCCTATCCACATTTTTTGCACAATGGAATTGCACAACCATTGATCAACAAAATAATCGTTAAATTTTTGTACAAGTAAATCATTATTACAGAGAAAACAAACGTATGTATGTTTTCTCTTTTTTATCGGGAAGAAGTACGTATACGAGAGGAATAATGTTGATTTGGGTTGGTGTACTACCAATGTCTGCATGGATGGTTTAAAGCTGCGTAAATTGTGGACAGCAACTTTTGAAGGTGCCATCTCCAAAAAAATTGCGACACTGAATCATTGTACTTCTAGCGTTTTCAGAAGCAAACGCTAATATTTTGTCCTCATCGCCATTTTCAAATAATAAAAAGTTGTTAGTTATTTTATCTGGCAATAAAATGTCTTTCTGGATTTTAAATTTAACAACACCTAAAGTCTTGTATCTCGCCCAGTAGAGTCTGTCCTTTTTGTATCAAAGCTTGGAATTTCTGTTACAAATTCCATTCCAGACTCCATTACGGGTAACATTTCCTCATCAAAAATCTTGTGGATTGACGTAGTTTCTTCACGAGATCTTTTTTTGGCTTTAATGATGCTCACCTCAACTTCATTTTTTGCTATATTTGGTATACATTCGTGATCAGATCGTCTAATAATTGTTTTACTGGAATAAAAACAAAACATTTATATATAAGATGTCTAATTATCAAAATTAATAATACTTTTTTTAACTTTTTTCATAGAATGAATGAAACAATTTGTTGCAATTTTCATAAAATAAGATTATTGAGTAAACATTTCTTATAAACACAAGATGGGTAGATACATATATAGAGTGTGTTCACGGATGAGGTACCCAAGAGGAGAAATATTTGTTATTTTTAGTTTTAGCGGAAAATGTCCTTCTTGATAAACAATTTTGCTTGTTCAAAACCCCCATAAAATAACATTCAAGTTTTTCAAAACCCTCTGCATTTCTGCACTAAGTTAGAAAATGTTATAATAATCAAGTGATCTGTACGACAATAATATAGTGTTTTTGTCATTTAAGCAATAATATTTCAAATTATCATACAACAGTAAATTTTAATTAAAATCAATAACAAAAATAATAACTAATAATACAGTAATAATACACACTATATTATTGTCGTAAAGATTATTTATTTCTATAACATAAAATGAAGCAAGTTTTAAAAAACTTGAATTTTATTTCATTTTGTATGTTTTTGGACAAGCAAAACTTTTTATCTAGGGTGACATTTTTCGCTAAAATTAAAAATAACAAAAATTTCTCCTCTGGGGCACCTCATACATTTATTGATACTTTGATAACAGTTACACAAAAATTATATAAACAAACGTTCTTTAAAAATTGCTGAATAAATATTTATAAAACAAAGAAAATTTTAATTTATAAAACTGTTCTATAGTTACCTATAGCTGTTAGAATATTCTTAGATACAATTGATAAGCTAATTTGGCTGTGAAGACTAAACAATAACTGTGACGAATTTTATACAATATAATGGATTTTGCAGAATAGACAATAAATTAAAATGATCCTGTATTTTCAAAATTTTGTAGCAACATTGTAGGTTGGGAAGAAACGTGTCGCCAACCTTTTGGTATAGTTTTAGATATGGGAAAAAAGTCTTACTTATTTTGTGTAATCGTAATACTTCCAGAACATATTTTTCTGTTTTTGTACATCCAAAAAAGAGACGAGTCCTTGTTTTCTCTTTTAAAATAATATTGGTATCCAGAATCGAGGAGAATGTTTTTGTCACGTTGGCTCTCAATTATTTGAAAATTCATTTTTAAAAGCTGTGGGTATAATTTTATTATCGGAACACTGTTAAAACTTTCGAAATAAAAACCCAACTAATGTTAAACTGCAAAAAAATTGGAATAAATTTAAGGTGTTTTCCATAATGACTATTTAAAGATATCTTTATAATAATTGTAAATAAATGAAGGATTAAAAAATGACTATTTAAAGCCTTCTTCATAATTTTAAATAAATGAAGGATTATTACCTTATTTGCAACCAAAATAGCTTTGGTTACTTTCTAATCCTATGCTTAAATATCCAATTGCAGAACTTACCCGCGTCGTTCGGGACCTTAACTCCGCCATAAGAAAATGTAGAGACGAACGTGACGTTTTTACAGTTTACAACAACTTTGTAACAAACCTAAACTCCTACAAATTTAGAAATTAACTTCAACAACACATACAAAGACAAAATCAAAATTTGTTTTTATAATGTGAACGGGCTGATAAGCAAACGCGGCTTGATAACTAACTTCATTCACAAGCATAAATTTGACATTATAATACTAACTGAGACGAATCTTAAACAAACGGACAAAATCAAAATTAGGGACTATAACATCATCAGACAAGATAGACCGGCACATAACATACAGAACGTAAGACAAAAAGCAGCAGGAGGGGTCGCTATACTAGTCAATAGAACCCTTGGATTTGCTCAACTACCAAACGCAAACATTTCACCTCACATAGAGAACGTTATTATGAAATGCTTAAACTATATTATAATTGGGGCGTACAACCCCCCGCTAGGAGAATCCTCAATGCAGACATGCATGCGCTGATGGCAAAAGGTATCAGAGTTTTTCAAGCAGGAGATTTAAATAGTAAACACCCCGAATGGGACGCGTACTGCACAAATGCCAACCCCTCGGGAAATATGCTGAAAGATTTCGCCGAAGAGAACGAACTCATTATACACTACACGGACGAACCAACATGTACACCATACAACGGCTCAACCTCAAGTACACTGGATATTGCAGTCACGAAAAATATACCGGATGTGCAAAACATCAGGACCATCAGCACACTAAGCTCGGACCACGATCCAGTGTACTTGGAAATAAGAACCACACAAAAAATCAACAGAATACAAAAACAATACTTTGATTACAAAACAACGAACTGGGACACATACAGACGAAAAATTGACCAAACATTAACACTAAACAACAACATAACGAACACACAACAACTAGAACAAATCACAAAAAACTTCATAACAGTCGTACAAAAAGCTAGAGACGACTCGACTAAAATCAAAACGACAACACAACACAAAGACACACTGCCACCGGAAATTATTGAACTAATAACTAACAAAAACCAAATCAGAAAACGGTGGCAGCTACACAGGAGAGACGAAGACAGGGTTAGACTCATGGACATAGCGAAATATATCAACACAGCTATTATTGAACATAGAAATAATATTTGGCAAAAAACCCTGTCAGAAATCAATCCAAATGACAATTCGCTATGGAAAGTAGTGAGACGGTACAAAAAACCATACTCACTGCTACCCACTTTGAAACAAGGACAAGACTTATACACAACAGACGCCGAAAAAGGACAAGCCTTCGGCGAACACTTTCAAACGATATTTAGAAATAATAACATTAATAATGATTTTCAAAATAATATCGAAAACTTGGTAAGGAAACTAAGCACTTCTGAGCCGGTACACGTGCCACATTCATTTTTTACCACTCCTAAAGAGGTCGGGGAAACTATTAAACGTCTGAAAAATAGAAAAGCTCCGGGTCCGGATGACATCAGCAATATATTACTCAAAAACTTCTCAAGAAAGGGGGTTGTACAACTTAACTATATAATAAACGCAATCTTCAGGCTGCAACACTATCCTAGCGGGCTGAAGATCGCAAATATCATCCCATTATTAAAATCGGGAAAAAACTCGAAAAACATTGACAGTTATCGACCCATTTCGTTGCTTAACACAGTAGCAAAAATAGTCGACAAAATCATACTAAACAGACTCAACAAAATAGAAGACGAACTACAAATTATTCCGCGGGAACAGTACGGTTTCAGAAGCGGACACAGTACCGTGGCACAGGTTATTAGAATCGTACATAGTGCCAAAGAGGCAACAAATAATAACCTGCAAACGGTACTAGTGGCTTTAGATAGTGAAAAAGCTTTCGATACCGTCTGGACCTGCGGATTAATTTACAAAATGCTTGTGAGTGATTTTCCCGTTCATATTGTAAAAATAATACAATCATACATAACGGACAGACAATTTAATATAAAAATAAACAAGACAATAACAGGACCCTTCACTGCGCAAGCGGGAGTACCCCAGGGTTCAGTACTTTCGCCCGACTTGTACACTATTATGACCCATGACATGCCAATGGGTGATAATGCGGTACAAACAGCACTGTACGCCGACAACATCTGTCTTTTCGCAAATAACAGATCGGCAGAGATAGCAGTAAGAAAGCTGGACAACCATATAAGCAGGAAATTAATACCCTATCTAACACAAAATAAAATGAAAATCAATGCTGCAAAAACTGAAAGCATGCTAATCACTAAAAGGCGAAGCCAGGGCATTCAAACCGCCCTGAGAGTCGGTGAACAACAAATACCGACCACAAACAAATTAAAATACCTCGGCTTGCAGTTAGATAGGGGATTAACATTCGACCTACACATAAAAGACAGAGTGGCTAAAAACCACATAGTTATTAAAACTTTATATCCCATACTAAATAGAAGAAGCAAAGTCACTCTGTCGAATAAACTACTTATGTACAATACTATCCTACGCCCCATCCTTACATATCGCTGTCCAGTTTATTGCTCTATGTCAAACTGTCACTATTTAAAACTGCAAATTGCACAGAACAGATGCCTTCGGCTGGCGCTGGGCTACGACCGTTATGTCAGGATTATAGACATGCATAGACAAACAGACACACCAATGATTAAAGATTACATATTAAAAACAGCCGAAAATTTCTACAAACGGTGTCTTCCCGATGATGTCAGGGATAATATCCTAAACATTCACCGGGGAGATGGCGTGCGTAGAAAACACGGCTGTATACATGCAAAACTCGACATTTACAGACTAAGACGCTAGACTACACCATCCTTTCTTCCCAACATCGACAAAAATACTAAATAACAGCACTCCAAGACTAGATATTTAGACGAACTAGTCGGACGGCAGACCGAACAATGAAACGACCCACAGAGCAAATTCAGCGAGCCATATACACTCGCAGTTTATGCTCTGGGGGTAGTTTCATCGATCACCAAGCCTGGGGGCTGTAATTTAAAACATAGACTATACAAGAGACCCACGTACATACAAGGACAACCCTGTTTTTTCTAGCTTTTTTAGGGGACAAAAACCAGAACAAAGACACGACAAATCCTCAAATAAATTCCCATTCATGATCCCAAAATCTAATAAAATCCCTTAATAATACCGTTCAGGTAAGGAGTAGGGGCTGTTATATTTACAGAAAATTGAGTCAAAAATAAATTTAATGGAGGGTTACACCTCTCTGGCCCTAACCCAGATAGCACACGACGTCCATTGGACGTCCATATTTTGTCCAAATAATGTCCTGGATGTCCATGGACTTCATATGGATATTCATTGGACATCCGTTTTCCGTTATTCAATGGATATACCCATTCAGAAGTCCAATGGATGTCCAAAAAATGTCCATGATGGACACTATAAAAATGACTAACTTAAAATAAATTATTATAATTCTTCTTGTATAATTTAATTATTTACTACTAGGTTTTAATTAAAATAAATCAAATAATTTTTCTCTTATCTCACCTCTGTTGACAAGATAGAAAAGTAAAAGGCCACTCAGGCCAGACTCGAAGAAGAAAAGAAGAATGAGGTTAAGATTGATAAGAAGAAAACACAGCCTTTTGCTGCGTTTGAGAATCCACATCGGATGCATTTTTTACATCTCGAGCGTTTTTTTATCCACATCGGACACATCTGTCCCATTACATTTACGTATACTGAATCACGTGATCAAAGATTTTTTACATCTCAGATGCATCCGATGTGGATTCTCAAACGCAGCATATATATGGCCTATATGTAGCACATAGATATTTATCTGGTAAGAAAGTAAGTATATTTATTAATTAAATCATTTAAAAATCTAAAAATTAAAAAGCAAATCGTTTGTTTTAAACTAATATAACCTATCAATTATATTTTAAACTTTATGTTTTCGATTTACATTCAAAGAATACCTTTCTTTTAGAACTTTTGTCAAATGATTTACCTACCTATTTAAGAAAATGGCTTTACTAAAAGCTAACTTATATGCTGCAAATTCGAGATGATGTCAACACAATTATTATTGTAACTAAGAGATGAGAAAACTTTCAAAGGAGAAGAAAAAAATTCAAGTTTCTATTTGTATGGCATGAGACATTAGCAGAAGAGGCTATTTAGAAGATACAAATATTTTTTAAGAAGCCGTAAGTTTTACTTTTAATAAAATAGAATCGTTTTGTAACGTTTAAGAATTAATGCATTGAAAGTGGTTTCATAAGTTATTTCTCTTTAATGTTCACAAATATATATTTTTATTGCAATTTTAGATTCAGCAGTTACCAAAACCAGGGACACGGACATGACGAACTTATAAAAAGATGTTTTGTTTCCATAATTTCTAATATTCTCACAAAAGAATTCGCATAATATGATGGTATGAAAGTAAAATGGTAATTTAAGAAATAATGAGCAGTTTTTTGTTTATATGTAAGTATAGAGTTAAAGTACATTAGTGAATGCATATTTTCATATTAGTTAATAACATTTTATCTAAAAGTTTTACATTTTTAACTATCACTTTTGCCTGATCAGGCGTGTATTAAACGACTGATTTAAGACTCAATATTTGTATAAAATGTAATGTCTTTTTTAGCTGCTGCTGAGAGTGACAATGGTGCTGCTTAAAAACTAAGAAACTAACTTAAGAAAATGACAGAGAAGGTCAATAGAAAGGAGTGCGTATAAAACTAATATATGCTTGATATTATTTATGACAATAAAAATAAGTCCATAGTTCGCAATTATTTTATTTCATATTAATATAGGTGGTGATGTCCATCAGATGTCCATAAATTGTCCAAAAGCAATACAAAAAGGGTCCATATATGGACCTTTCATGGAGTCCAAATGGATGTCCATGAGTGGGACATTTGTATAGTCCAGTGGATGTCCATTGGATGTCCTTTGGTAAAATGCTGGACGTCCTTTGGACAGCCGATATGTCCATGAATGGACTTCCGATGGACATCCAATGGATTGAGTTGTGCTGTCTGGGAAGGGCCCGCGCGAAAAACCCGCCGCTCGGGTTTGGTAGTGTGACATATTTTATTTATTATTTGACATGTAAATATATTTCTTTAATGTAAATAAAAGTTTTCTAAAGTAAAGTAAGCTAAAGCCGCATTAAACAAGTCCCCAGTTGCGAATTCTGCTCAGGTAAAAATTTATCGAGTCCCGACTTGCGACACTTTCTACCTCCAAAAGGGTAGAGTCCCCAGTTGGGAAGTCCCGAGTTGAGAAGACACCTTACAGTGTATGGTCACCTTTATTCTAATTGAAAATACACATGTGATAAATGATAACAACTATAGGTATTTTAGAACTTTTTACTGGTGTCTTTAATTTGCTTTATAGGTTATTTTTAGGTGTTTTGGAAATCGTTTTCCTCAATTGGAAGATTTTTCAAACTACTGATATCATTTTTTTTTTATATGTTATTTTTTTGGAACTAATATATTCTTTGTAATTTAAAACTGTACATATCAGAGAAATTTTAGATTTTACAGAGAGCATCACGACGGAACAAACAATAGCTTAAGCAGATCATGAAATAAAACCTAACTATTTCGGAAATATTAAATGTTTTCCGATTTATTGCAAAAATTAACATTAATAAAATAAAATAATTTGATTACAAAAATTCGTTACAACATACTCAAAACTAATAAGTAATACTGTTTATTTCTTGATAATGTAAGAAAAAAACACATCTCAATGTAGGAAATGTTGAAAATGCTCGCCGCGGACCTCGTGGCAACATCCTAATCTGAAATAAAAATGTCTTCTAGTTTGCCATTACATACAATGCGGTCCTTGTGAAAATTACCTAGTTTGTGTTATGCGGTAGAATTCAAAGCATTGTAATTAGAATGACACAAATGCCAGATATGCATTTCAGTAATGGTAGATAGAATATTATTCTCAAATGATGCGTGGAATTCATTTCATATTTCGCAATTCATTTCATTTAGTTTTTTCTGTCACTTTATCAAAGCGTTCGTTGTATTATTTTTAGACGATAATTTTGAGACAATTTATAATACAAGCTTATTTATACAAATGAAGTTTAGATATGAACTGTCAGATATAAAGAAATTGTTCACTTTGAATGCAACACATTTGACTGCCATTTTGCAGAGAGTTTATTGCCCTAATTTCAAACTCTTTGTTTTAAAACTGAAATATTTTCGCGGGTTTAAAATCCCTAAGTTTCGATCTAAATGTGTCCTAATTAGAAAAAGTCAAAGGGATTTAGGTTAAGTGATCTAGCAGGCCATAAGACGTCACCATTTTTCGTAATTAGTCTGTTTGGGAAGTTCTCTTTTAAATCATTTTTTGCAATCACAGCATTATGAGCTGGACAACCATACATAAACCAAGTTCGATCCAAGATATCGTTCTACATTTAAAATAAATTTAAGTAATGTCGACCTTCACCCATCTGTTTAATGGATGAAAGTTTATTTTAATTAAATAAAATATACTAATACATATACCGCAAATGGATTTCCTAAGAAAAGACGGTTACAACCACTTTTTACTTTCCATTCTGTATACAGACAAGGAAAGTATAGGAATGATGATAAAAGTTTCTGTGATGTCATTCCCTATAATTTTGTTCCTATGATTCCCCTAAATAGTCCAATTAAATAGACCTTTAAATCAAAATTTTGGAGGAAATACAGGAATTTTTGATATAAGTTACTTTAGAGTATTTGAATCGACAGGTAAAAAAAAGTCTTTCTCATGCCCCGGCAAGAGGCGAAAAACAGGAAAATAAAGTGTCTTTTAAAGGTTATTTAAAAACAATAGGTGCTATAAAAAAGTTTTTAACAAAAATTGTAAAGCATAAAGTGTTACATAAAAATTATAATTAGCATTTTTGGTATTAATAAAACAAATAGAGTTAAGGTGGTTAGAAGTTAAGAGAAGGTGTATATGACTTTAAAAAATCTTAGCAAGCTAACAATTTAATGACTTTTTAGTAAAAATTTAATAAAATTAAAATTAATTAAAAAATAATTAAAAAAATTTAAATAAATAAAAATAGGTAAATTATTAAAAAACAAAAATAAATAAAAATAAATTATAAATAAAATTAAATATAATAAACAAAAATAAATAAAAATATATAAAAATAAATAAAAAATAAATATAAATAGCTATAAATAAATAAAAAAGAATAATTAAAAAATATTTTTTATTTATATTTATTTTTAGTGTTACACGTTAGTTTGGTGTAATCAAGTTATCGGACCCTCAGGTATACTAGCGAGTAGAACTTTAGTTTTTAAGATTGCAACCCTAGTTAAGTTAGGTTATAACAAAATTACTCATTGATCAACTCTTGATCAGATTGTAATATTAATAAACGCCCCTTTTGGAGTGTTTTTTACAAAAAAAATATTTATTTTTATTTATTTTTATTAATTTTTATTTATTTTTATTTATTTTTGTTTATTTTTACTTATTTTTATTTATTTTTATTTATTTTTATTTATTTTTATTTATTTTTAATTATTTTTATTTATTTTTATTTATTTTTATTTATTTTTATTTATTTTTATTTATTTTTATTTATTTTTATTTATTTTTATTTATTTTTATTTATTTTTATTTATTTTTATTTATTTTTATTTATTTTTATTTATTTTTATTTATTTTTATTTATTTTTATTTATTTTTATTTATTTTTATTTATTTTTATTTATTTTTATTTATTTTTATTTATTTTTATTTATTTTTATTTATTTTTATTTATTTTTATTTATTTTTATTTATTTTTATTTATTTTTATTTATTTTTATTTATTTTTATTTATTTTTATTTATTTTTTTATTATTTTTATTTAATTTTTTATTTGTTTTTATTGCGTTTTATTTAATTTAACGTAATTTCAAGTGAAGTCGCGATGTCGTTTTTATTAGATCACTCCTCATATTTTTCTTGTCAGGCAAACCATAATAAGTTCACATCCAAATTTATTTTACCATATAAAGTCGTATAATGAAAATTTATAAATTAAAATATTTATAACTTAAAAAAATATTTTTTTGTTTTGAAAATAACGTTTATATTTTTCTGGGTAAATAATAAGAAGAAACTAAAAATTCATTAAATTTTCAGCTAAATATGATTTTTTAAAGGTATATACAGGGTGTTTCAAAGAGGTATGTCGTAAATTCTTTCTCAGTTAGCTTTGTAAAAAATAAGTGGATTTGGCTATAATTACTTATATCAAAAACTAGCTCCTGAAAAAGTTACAGTGCGTTAAACTAACATTTAAAAAACTCTTTTTTTTTGTAAAAAGTTTTCTATTGCTCTAGAAATTCATTAAAAAAATTGTAAATAGCTCGTTAACTAAGAAAGATACAAAATTCATTTCGCTATAAAAAAATTAAAAATTTATACGCGAGTTAAAAGGTACCCAACCCCCAAACATTTTTTAAGGGGGTCACTTTAATTTTTTGTCTCCTTAGAATATTAGGCCTTCAAATCTACTGCACTAGCAAAAAAATTCAAAGAAAAATGCAACAGCAAACTTTTTACAAAAAAAAAAGTTTTTTTGAATGTTAGTTTAACGCCCTTCCAAGTAACATTTTTAAGAGAATAAAGTTTTATTTATGTTTTATTAGGGTTTTGTAGAAGCATAAAAATTAACAATTGCTTTATTACAGTTATTAAATTGCAGGATAAATTGATTTTATTACTTGGTTTTATAGATTCCTTTAAATCTGTTTAAGAAAACTAGTTTATCCTAAAGTAAATTATGCCTTATCGCTGTCCTGTAAGGGTTAGTTAATAAGTAATTTTAAAACTATTTAGTTTTAAGATACTCTTAAGGTGTGTTTGGTGTTAAAAAGGTATACTTTTTAGCAGTTATCTTAAGTAGGTTTTAAAACTTAGTTTTAAAAAGTGTTTTAGGATTATACTTTAAATTAAATTGATCCCAGAACCTTTTAGGTACATTTTCTACAATTTTACAAGATAACTCTTATAATTTATTTAATCTAGTAAACCATAGGGCTCTTTTAAAACTACATAGTTTTAATAATAATTAAAGTTTGTTTTAGAGCATAACCCAATCACATTATGTTGACGTTGAAAGATAAATTGTTCAAAATAAAGAAGAAAGGTAATTTTTTTTCGCTTTCACTATTGTTTTATGAAATGCATTAAAAAGTGTAGCAGGAGCTTTTTAAAACTGGAAAGTCCTAAAAAGTATTTTTTTGCTTTATTAGTTTTATAAGCTAATGTCCGTTTTTAGGTACAGATAGAACACAATGAAGAAATCCTCCATTTTAAATATGGCAGTGGCTGTTTAACCACATATCATGTAAAATAGTACCTGTCTACCAGACCTGCACCTAAAGAATATTCAAATAAATTTTGGTCAAAGTTCAAATAATTCTAAAATCTTTCGATTTTAGTAATGACGTATTTTGTGTACCAAAGACAGTGATAGTGTGTCAATGACAACAGTGTGTCAATGACAACAGTGTGTCAATGACAACATTGTGCCAATGACAGTAAATTTATTATTTATGATTGAGTTTACTGCGTTTAACCACATGTCAAATTTGTCAAACATATCTAAAGCTAATTCCTTTTAGGGTATATAAATAATTTATATTGGAATATACTATGATGTAATGTTGTACAACTCTTGCCTCGCCTAAAGTAATTACTGAGGCTCTTCCTATAGGGCCTCAGTATTGCATTCGTGCAGACGAAAAATATTTCTTAGCCTCATTTTTTAAAACTTTTTTTCATGTTTCCGATCATTCTAAGTCCGAAAATGCAAAAAAAAAATTCGTCTGGTCGTCTTTGTGTATGTATGCTGGCACGATAACTCTTGTAACGTTTAGATTTGGCCTTATAGCGGTTTTTCATTAAAATAGGAATACGCTTGTTTTGTCCGAGTTCAGTATTTATTAAAAGGGTCCTTCTATACCGGCATTTAAACCACAGTGCTTTTGGATCGACAGGCGACTGGATTTCTTTCAGCTGAGTGTCGAAGGCGTTTCTTGGCGAGCCTTTTTCCATAGATTCAGGGGTTTTTCTGCGACACTCTGGGCGGGTAGGTGGCTGCCCTGTATTCAAGATGTCGGTCTAGCGTTTCCGCCCTGATTGTAATTGTGGGTATATGATCTGTTTGGGGTAGATAGGACCTCTATTTGAGTTCAGTTAGGCTATTTATTTGATTTTAGAGGCTTTGTTTGGTTATTTTAGTTCATTCTGTCAAGAATTAATTTCGTAATAGAGGGCGCTGATGGGACATCTATTTGCCACTAAGGTATGTTGGTATTATTGGTTTTTGAAGTGACGTTGTTCCGTCCTTCTTGGAATTTGGAGATTTCATTTTCGACACGTGGTTGGTAACAGATAGTTTCGAAACTTATTGAAATTAATTTTTCAATCCATAATTGGAATTTTGCGAAACAACCTTTTGTTTAAAGTTACAACAGTGTGTGATTTGATTGTATTTTTGGTGACCACATGTTGTAGGAGCTCTTTTAGGAGAATATATTTAACCAGGTTCTGGATCTCCAATAGTGCCCACATATAAATGTAAATTTTTCTGAATAAGCTGTCCACGAAATTGGTGATTTGGTGATTTCGTCTTCCTTCTTTTGCTGTTGAAGGGGGTTCTTGGTACGAGCCAGTAGTCCTTGTGACGAACTAGTAGGCTTTAGGTGGACTAGCACAACTTGTGACCAGCTAGTACTTCTTGTAACCGGCTAGTTTTCGTGTGAGAGGCTAGTATTCGTGTGAGAGGCTAGTATTCGTGTGAGAGGCTAGTATCCTTGCGATGAGCTAGAAGATATCTTTAAGACAGGCAGTTTGATTTGTATGCTGCTAACGAAGCAGAGACATCAGCGCCTACTAGAGTTTTCCCAGCTGGAAAGAAGTCACGGTTTACCGCAAGTGTTTGCTTACTTATTTTTATATTACTATATAACTATTTAATCTATTTTATTGGGGGTGGGTTATTAGTACATAACTTTATCTAAACCTAATGTAAACGAGGTTTCGCGGTGTATAATTATAGTACATTTTAATAAACTCGAAAACATCACCCAGAGCTCTTCGTGGGGTATATTACTTATGGGTAACTAATATTTTTAATATTTTTACTCCTAGCGTTCGTATATAGATCACTAATATTTATTTACTTGCTAAATACAGTACACACCTCACACATTTTTAAAATTACCCCTAGTCCCATTTAAATATTTTTGAAGTCTAATATAGCGTTTAGTTGTGAAATATACTCCCAGTGATACTGGATTATTGTTAATAGTTGGGGAATTTAGTAGTGAATGTACTAAATGATTTAGATGTTAAATATTGCTTATTTTGAAGTGTGATAAAGAGAAAAACACAAAATTTTAAACTTAAACTTTAATCCATCCTGCAGTGAGCTGATTAAAGATTGGGTATATTCAGAGCAGCTGGGGAATATTTTACAGAGTGTCGTTTGTTTTACTTTAAGAAAATAAACAGTCATGACCGTATTTTCTTAAGCAACCCATTTGCGATATATTTATAAACACATTTTATTTATTAAAAAGAAACTTTCATGCGTTAAACAGATGGGTGAAGTTCAACCTTACTTCGGATCTTAGACCTTGAATAAATCTCATTTTAATTGCCTATTATACCGCACCAAACATTGAATCCAAATTTTGTTTGGAATCATCTTTATGAGGTGAATTTTTTGATTTCTATAGCCAAGTGATAAGTATTATGTCTGATAAAAACTATGCAATTGGTAAATTGAGTTCCGTCAGTCCATAATATATTCATGAAAAAATTGGCAGTTTAATTAAAAAATTGCACGAATTACAAGTTTTCTTTGCTGATCTAATGTTTCTACTGTCGATACCCTAATAATTTAACAAACCAGTTACTGATATAACAGTGAACCTAACAACGACGAGGGGATATCATGGGCTACACTTATCAGTTTATCAGCATAAATAACCGTGTTTAATATGTAATGTAAATAAATTGTGTTTATTTTTCTGGAAATTATAAATATATCTCTTAATTAAATTTTAAATTTATTTTCAGAAACTCCAAGCTGGGTGCTACATATAACGAGTATCAATATTTTATTGGCATGGCTTGAATTGATGCTCCTAATTGGCCGATTGCCCAGTCTCGGATACTACGCCCTTATGTTCTCTGCCGTCTTGCAAAATGTTGTTAAGGTAATTACCCTCTGTTTAGTGTGAATTCTTGGAGAATTGAGAAGTTTGTAATATATGTGAATGCCCATTGTACTAAGAACTGTTTTGTTCGAGCGATATCACTTTCACTACTAATTAAATGATGAGCTCTGATAAGATATTTTCGATTGCCCCTAATTTGTCCATTGTTATAAATATAGTAGGGGCGATTGGGAACCTTAATTTAGTGAAACTATTATGACTACGATTTTAAATAACTTAGTATCGATTAAAAGCTAATTGATTGTTTAGTAATAGTATATTATTCAATAAGTGTATAATGTTGACCATATTACCCGAGTGTGGTAAATATTTGAGTGTAGTATGGTCCATTATACACGAATTGAATACTATACTTTATCTACAACTGAATACGGGGGCTCACCGAAAACAAAAAGGGGATTTTTAGAAAAAATTCTTTGAAGTTGTTATACATAGAATTGACAAGATTGTTCACAATTAAGACCTTTCAAATGAGGAGTATTTAAGCCACCGTGTGAAATAAAACGCCAATTTATACAGGAACTCGTTTAAAGTTATTTATTGATGTAATTAATAGTAACATTACAATTTGAAATATTAATAGCTCCGGTAATATCATTGAGATTATTGTTTTTTAAAGAAAAATTAGTGTTGCTATTGATGAGAACAGAATCATGACGATCACTGTCAGAAGATGATGGATTATTAAGACCAACACAATTATCATTATTGATTTGACTTAAAATTACTTAAGCTGTTTCTATTTTGTTCTTTTTTGAATTGGCGATGTACCCTTCTGCTGTGGAGGCGGATTTCCAACCTCCATGACGTTTTAATGTTGTCATTGAAGCTCCAGAATCAGCAACCAATGTTGGTTGGTAATTGTAAAAACGTAGCAATTTGCTTTCCCATTGCGCTAAACTTGTTTATTCCTATCACTTGTTTTGTACACTTTCCTTATTGGAAATTGAGAAAAAATCTTGTGGTGCATTTTCGGGCCGGAGGTCTATATATTTTTTAACAATTTTGAAAAAATTATACACAATTGTGAAACTCCTTGGGACTTTAGTTTTTGTGTGTAGCACGTTTACTTGAAAACATCCCTCAAAACATCTTAAATCCTCAATTTTCATATTCTTTAATTCACAGGATCGGCAAGCACCCAGGACCCCTATAATCAAGGCAACCTTAAAAAAATGTGTAGATTAAGTTAAAGAATTTTGATTTTCGATTCGAGTTTTTACCTTTGTTCCAAGATACTTAAAATCTGGGGCTTCCTTTATAAACCTCTTAATTTGTTCACCAGTCAGAGCTTCAGATTTCTTAGGTTCGTAATTTTCGGATCGTCTTTTCAACAAAGCACGTAATATCGGATATTTATCAATGTCGACATTGTGCTTGATGTTTAACATGCTTTTTAGCATGGATTAGTTTGTCCATAAAGTAGACGATCTGTATTTACTAGAAATTTTCATAAAATATACAAGCACAGTGTCTTCGGAAAAAGAGGATACATTTTTTGTTTGTTTCCACGACATTAATTTGTTGTATGCAATCTCATAATTTTTCCTCGATATTTCAGGTAATAATTCAAACGACGCCACTTTAGCAGCGTCGCGGATTTCAGGAGGTATTAGTTCCATGTAATCATCGTCTTCCATTTTTTAAATTGATAAACACTTAAAACGGGCTTAATATTTTAAGTTTAATTTCAAAAAAGAATCGGGAACAACGAATATCTGTCAACACGCTGTCAACTAACTTGTCAAACGCATACAAGATCTAATGATTTTTAATTCTAGTGGGGTATAATTGACAAAAATCGTGTAATATGAATATATTCTCACTAGTGATACATGGATTGCTTTATGTTGCCTTAGATACGCATATAATACATCCATATAATGACAGTTGTAGATAAAATATTTTATTAGAGTTTTGATTTAGTTGTTTAAACGAGCAGTAGGTGGCGTTGTTTAAATATTAATCACTTTTTCGAAGTTTTTTTTTTTAAATTTTAACTGGAATATTTTAATTTATATACGTTATTTAGAAAGAGAATTTAATTATGACAAGAAATAGAAAAAACCGGTTCTTATTATTTTTCTACTAATGGAATATAAGCAAAAGTCTAATAATAGTAAATAGTCCACCTAGATATTAACCAGGCGTTGGAACATTAAGTTGGACTATGGGAGGTAAGGTGTTCATACAACATAATAATATGAAGAAAGAAATTAAATGTTTTGACGACCTCATTGATGTCTTGTAATCTTTCTTCGGAGGTTCAAGATTATTTCGTTTCTAACGACCTTTCCTCGCGAATATTATTTGCTAAACTTTTTTCTCAATTATTGTGGAATACATTTTTATTTTAATACCTATTTCTGAATTATTGTTTTTAAGTTTTTATAAACTCTAGATATTTTTGAATACGAAGTAGATATATATCTACTCGTAAACATTTATTTTTATTTCTTGCTTTCATTAATATGTAGTAAAGTAGCAGGATCCATTATAATCAATAATGAAGGATAAAAATATTTATTTAATTTTTGTTCTTTGGTATTTACTTTAGAATAAAATTATTTATTGTTATTCTTTTCTCTCAGCAACTTAAGTATCTACTTGCGCTCTATTTGTTACTAAATTTATTTACTTAACTAATTTGCCACATATTTTACAGATTTTTTATATATTTAAATTGCTGGGGCCGAGAAAACGTTCTTAGAATAACACATTTATATGCGCTAGCTCAATATCAACATATACATATTGTTTTTGTACTTAATTTTCATATTCTACATATTTTTTACGTTTCTCGCAACGCTATATGTTTTTAAATATTTATTATCAGAACGTCAGGGGACTCCGCACCAAGGTCTCGGAGTTTAGCAAAAACTTGTCTGCAGAAGAGTATGATGTTGTTATCTTGACGGAAACTTGGCTATCAGAAGACATTAAAAATGGAGAACTATTTAGTTGCAATTACATAGTATATAGAAAGGATAGGGATAAAATTTTAACAGGAAAACAACGCGGAGGAGGTGTCCTCATTGCTGTAAATAAAAATATCATATCTTCACTTATATCAATTAACTCACCTTTGGAAACAATTTTTGTAAAACTTAAACTACACGGAACCACAGTCATTATTAATTCAACTTATATTCCACCGGGCGCAAATGCTAAAGTCTACAGGCAATATCTAGATTTATTTGACAATTTAGATCCCTTAATCACTCAAACCACACACATGGTACTTATTGGTGATTACAATATACCATGCATAAATGGCACATCTTTTCAATTTTCTAATAAAAATGATATAATAGTAACAATGTCTCTATTAATGGCCACTTACAGTCTACAGTCTTTCAACAATTGTCTCAATGAGGATCAAAAAACTCTAGATCTGGTGCTTGGTAATTTGAATTTGAATATAAAGGAGAATAAAGAACCTTTAGTTCCCATAGATAATAAACATCCCTCTCTGATAATTAAGACGGAAGTAAAAAAAAGTAATCAACTCACATACACAAATAATAATCTTCAAAGCAGATATAATTTTACAAAAGCTGATTTTAGATTACTATGCGAACTACTAAGGGATTTTAATTGGTCCAAAATTGGACACATTGAAAAGGTTGATGATTCTGTCAAATATTTTTACCAGGTTTTTTATGAAATGCTTGACATATGTGTACCAAAGTTTACTAATAGGCCACATGCATATTGCAAACAGTTTCCGCCATGGTTCACGGATGAAATAAAAATCGACATAAAGTACAAAGAATTTTTCAGAAAAAGAAAACATCTATCGGAATATTATTTTAGTAGATATAAAAAAATTAGGGCGGACCTAAAATTGAAAATAAGGACGGCGCACAATAATTATATCCAAAATATGCAGAACTGTGTTAACCAGGACCCCATGCTTTTTTGGAAGTTCATTAAAGATAAGAGGTCTAATAATATATCTGAATCAAATTTTATTATAAATAATAGGGAAATATCTGACAAAAAAATTATAGCAGGGGAGTTCGCTGATTATTTCAGTTCAGTGTATGACAACGATTCAAACTATAACCTTATAGATATTAATGGTTTGACTAACAATTGGAACGTAAATTTTTATCAGAATATTGACTTCGATCTAATATCCGTCAAAGACTTAGAAGCGGCATTTCGAAAGTTAAAACCGAAAAAAGACAGCGGGTCCTGATAATATTCCTTGTTATATCCTAAAAGCTTGTAAAGATATTTAATATACCCTTTGCTGGTAATTTTTAATAAGTCGCTTAAAACATCCATATTTCCTAGCGAATTTAAAAGAACGAGATTAACACCAATTTTAAAAAAAGGGGGATAAAAAATAAAAAAGATAATTATCGTCCCATAGCCATATTAAATTGTACGGCGAAACTGTTTGAATTTGTAATATATGATAAACTGTATGCTTACTTTCAAAAATACATATCAACCGAACAACACGGATTTTGTCGTAAAAAATCTGTAGATACAAATTTATTAACTTTCAGTGATAAAATATCAAAATGTGTCAATTCTCGTGAGCAAGTAGATTGTATTTATACTGATTTTAAGAAAGCCTTCGATAAGGTAAATCACAATATTCTTCTAGCTAAACTGAAATATTATGGTCTTAGCGATCATCTAATAAATTTCTTTATGTCTTATCTAAAACTAAGGTATCAATCAATACGTAATGTTTGGTGGTGAAGTATCTCATACAATCCTCGCAGGCTCTGGGGTCCCTCAGAGCTCCAATTTGGGTCCTCTACTTTTCTTAATATTTGTTAATGACCTTCCTCTACGTATTACATCAGACTGCCTAATGTATGCAGATGATCTGAAAGTTTTTAAGAAAATATCCACCCTAGATGACTATCTAGACCTTCAAAATGACTTAGACTCAATTTCGGATTGGTCATTTGAAAATAAATTACATTTTAATCTTTCCAAATGCAAGTTTATTACATTCAGTAACATTCGTAATCCTCAAAATTTTATCTACACAATGCAAGGATCAACACTAGAAAGAGTGTCAAAAATGACCGACTTGGGAATAGTTTTTCAAAATAATTTCAAATTTGACGAGCATATTCATAACATTACCAAAGAAGCTAACAAATTGTTAGGTTTTTTGAAACGCACGACTAGGGACTTTACAGACACACACTGGATTAAAAATGTATTTTTTGCTCTCGTTCGTAGTAAATTAGAATATGCATCCACTGTATGGGACCCTACACAACAAAATTTAAAACACATTTTGGAGACTATTCAAAATAAATTTGTCAAATATTTATACTTTAAAAAGTATCATACAAGTCCAGGATTTGTTTCATTTGGACCTATTAGAAAAGAGTTTGAAATTGAAAAATTGGAACATAGACGCTCTATAATCAACCTTATCTTTTTACATAAATTATTAAATGGATATTTGGACAGTCAATATTTATTAAGTCAAATAAAAATTAATGTTCCAATAGCAGGTATTCGTCCACGTCAATTAACTTTTCGTGCGGATAATCATGGTCCAGTAGAAAAAATTTGTCTTTTGTTTAATGTACACTCCGAAGGCATTTCTTGCGGTATTTTTGATGTAGCTATAAGCACATATAGAAAGGAACTTAACAAAATTGTTGGGCTCGATTAAAGAGATATAACCTTGTAGGATTTCCGTGGCCTTGGTGTGGGGTTTTGCAGACGCTCTGATTATTCCTGAATATTTCTGATTATTTCAGTAGTTTTGTTCTTTAACGAACTTTGTTAAAATTTTGTAGTAGCGAGGTTTGTTTATTATAATTTCACTTATATATTTAATTAGATATTATGTATTTTTGTTGATTTCTATTTTCGCTGTATTTATAGGAACATGTAATTAGGCTCATGCCTGTTTGTTTCTGGAATAAATAAATAAATAAATAAATAAATAAATAAATAAATAAATAAATAAATAAATAAATAAATAAATAAATAAATAAATAAATAAATAAATAAATAAATAAATAAATAAATAAATAAATAAATAAATAAATAAATAAATAAATAAATAAATAAATAAATAAATAAATAAATAAATAAATAAATAAATAAATAAATAAATAAATAAATAAATAAATAAATAAATAAATAAATAAATAAATAAATAAATAAATAAATAAATAAATAAATAAATAAATAAATAAATAAATAAATAAATAAATAAATAAATAAATAAATAAATAAATAAATAAATAAATAAATAAATAAATAAATAAATAAATAAATAAATAAATAAATAAATAAATAAATAAATAAATAAATAATATTCCCCAGCCTAAATAATAATGTTACTGCTTCCATTTTAATAATTTTTGAGGTGCCATCTGCCGTGTACCTTCAAACTAAATAGGTGACTGTAGCATGTTAGGCTTGTTTTACTGCTCAGTATGCGTCTGACATTCGTAGAGGTGTGTAAAGTGCTATAGGGTATCTCATACCCCAGTGCACTAGTCTCATTATAATTTTTTGCCAAGGTGAAAAAGTAAAATTTCTTGAATTCGTAAGGTTTAGTATAATAATAATAATAATAATAATAATAATAATAATAATAATAATAATAATAATAATAATAATAATAATAATAGTAGTAGTAGTTTATTGACCATTTCATACATTGAGTACATTGAAGTCATAAATATAAAAATATACAATACAAAGTCATAAATATAAAAAACACAATACAGATACAAAATTTAAAGCTTACATTAAAATATTTGGTCAGAGATATTAAATATCAGAACATATTAAAATAGAAAATAAAACATTTTTTTTTTTTTTAAACAAGTTATGTCAACTATTAAAAATACGAACATAAGAGAATTAATATATACATCTATTTAAAAAAATTAAAATAATCGGAAACACTATAAAAACAATATTTGAGGAGAAACTCCTTAGCAAACTTATGAAATTTTGTTTGTGACATAAATTTAATTTTTTTAGTCTTATAACAATTTTCAAATACATTATAAATGTTTACATTAAGTTTATTGTTTTGGCTAATACGTATTCTAGATCGTGGCAGTATGAGATTCTCCGCATTCCTCGTGTCGTGATTGTGAGTCACTGCATGTGTCTCAAATTTGTTAATATTGTGATGAATTTCTTTTAATGTTTCTAATATGTAGATACATGGGAGTGGCAGAATCTCATATCTTTTGAATAGGTCGTGACAGGGTTCCCTATATTCGACATCTGCTATCAGTCGGATAGCTGCTTTTTGAAGAAAAAATAATTTATTAGCCTTACAGCTATTTCCCCATAACAAAATCCCGTAAGACAAATGACTATGTACTAGGGCATAGTAGACCATTTTTAATACAGTTTTATCAAGACTCTGTCGCATTTGTCTTAACGCAAATATTTGCGACGAAATTTTTGCGGTAGTAGCATCGATATGAGGGCCCCAATTAAGGTTTGCGTCTAGAATAATACCAAGTGATTTGATTGGTTCCATCTTGTGGGTGTTTTTATTTGATGTAAAAGTAATTTTTTGCGTTTTTGCTTCATTTAGTTTTAAATGGTTTGTAGCAAACCACTCTTCCGCTGATGACATACACAAATCACTTGACACCAATATGTCCCTATTTAGGATCGTAGTGTCATCAGCAAACATAATGGTAGAACAATGTTCTAAATTATATGGCAAATCATTAATGTAAATGAGAAACAAGATAGGACCCAATACGGAGCCCTGTGGCACTCCTCTGGTTACCGGTGCTAATGAGGAACTGATGTTATCATAACTAACAAATTGCTGTCGATTAGTTAAATATGAGGATAACAGGTCTAATGTTTTGTCCCTAATTCCATAAAACTCTAATTTATTTATCAGTAACTCCGTGTTTACACAATCGAATGCTTTAGACAGGTCACACAGTGTAGCACACGTGCTTGTACCGTCATCCAGACCTTCAACTACATTTTCAACTAAAGCAGCTATCGCCTTGACTGTGGATTTGTTCTTTCTAAACCCAAATTGATGTGGTGATAGTAATTTTTTATTTTCTAAATAATAATAATAATAATAATAATAATAATAATAATAATAATAATAATAATAATAATAATAATAATAATAATAATAATAATAATAATAATAATAATAATAATAATAATAATAATAATAATAATAATAATAATAATAATAATAATAATAATAATAATAATAATAATAATAATAATAATAATAATAATAATAATAATAATAATAATAATAATAATAATAATAATAATAATAATAATAATAATAATAATAATAATAATAATAATAATAATAATAATAATAATAATAATAATAATAATAATAATAATAATAATAATAATAATAATAATAATAATAATAATAATAATAATAATAATAATAATAATAATAATAATAATAATAATAATAATAATAATAATAATAATAATAATAATAATAATAATAATAATAATAATAATAATAATAATAATAATAATAATAATAATAATAATAATAATAATAATAATAATAATAATAATAATAATAATAATAATAATAATAATAATAATAATAATAATAATAATAATAATAATAATAATAATAATAATAATAATAATAATAATAATAATAATAATAATAATAATAATAATAATAATAATAATAATAATAATAATAATAATAATAATAATAATAATAATAATAATAATAATAATAATAATAATAATAATAATAATAATAATAATAATAATAATAATAATAATAATAATAATAATAATAATAATAATAATAATAATAATAATAATAATAATAATAATAATAATAATAATAATAATAATAATAATAATAATAATAATAATAATAATAATAATAATAATAATAATAATAATAATAATAATAATAATAATAATAATAATAATAATAATAATAATAATAATAATAATAATAATAATAATAATAATAATAATAATAATAATAATAATAATAATAATAATAATAATAATAATAATAATAATAATAATAATAATAATAATAATAATAATAATAATAATAATAATAATAATAATAATAATAATAATAATAATAATAATAATAATAATAATAATAATAATAATAATAATAATAATAATAATAATAATAATAATAATAATAATAATAATAATAATAATAATAATAATAATAATAATAATAATAATAATAATAATAATAGAATAGAATACGATTTATTGACCAACTGTAAATACATTAGAATTTGTGTAGTCCTTACATAGTAGCTTATGACTAAAGATTATTAAAAACAATACATATACAATTACAAGATACATTTTAAAAATAATATAATTATAGGTCCAATATTAAAACACTTAAAATTTTAGTCAGAACATAAAAGTTACATAAATAGTTTATTTTTCATATAATTATCCTAATATTAAAAATTAAATATTTAATGCCATATAATCAGCTACGCTGTAAAAACATTTTTCCAATAAAAACTTTTTTACAAATATATAAAATTGTTTTTGACTCATTGCTTTGATATTCTGATTTATATGCAAATCCAAGAGCTTGTTATAAAGCTTAATATCCAATTTGTTGCACTCTGTTTGTCTTATTCTAGAGTATGGAACAATAAGTCGCTCCGCTCCTCTAGTAGTGTACTGGTGAATATCGGAGTGAGTTGCTATTTCTAGAACGCGCCGATGCAAACACAAAAGTGACTCAAATATATACATACATGGCAAAGGAAGTATTTTATATTTTAAAAACAATTCATGGCAGTGTGCACGAGTCTCCGCACCATCCATTAGGCGTATAGCAGCCTTCTGAGATGCAAAGACTCTCTGCACACTACTAGAATTACCCCATAAAGTGATACCGTATGCTAGATGACTATGAATTAGTGCAAAGTAAATAGTCCGCATAACATTGTTGTTTACGATGCACGAACGTATTTGCCTCATCGCGAATAATTGTGAAGAAACCTTTGAGCATAGAAGATCCACGTGGTTTATCCAATTAAGTCCTGGGTCTAATGTGACTCCTAATAACCTGACCTCTTGGGATTTTGTTCCACCTTTGTGAGATGTAAAAGTTATGTTTTTGGTCTTATCTTCATTTAGTTTCAGGTTATTAGCATCAAACCAAACTTTTGCCTTATTTAAATTTTCTACACTCAAATGCTCTTCACCCCTCGTTAAGAAGGTGGTATCATCGGCAAATATAACTGTGTTACTGACCAAAGACGCAGGTAAGTCGTTGATATACAGTAAGAATAGAACCGGCCCCAAAACAGAGCCCTGCGGCACTCCATTATTCACCGGTACAAGACTGGAGTCTAGATCATTGTAGCTAACATACTGCTGCCTATTTCCTAGATACGACTCAAACAATTTTAGCTCGCTACCTCTAAAGCCATAATGTTCCATTTTTGTGGTTAAAATATTTGAATTTACACAGTCAAAGGCCTTCGTTAGGTCACACATAGTAGCGTACGTGTTTAAACCTTCATCAAGACCTTCAACTATGTTCTCAATAATGTTTGAAAGTGCTGAAACAGTAGACTTATTTTTCTGAAATCCATATTGGGCACAGGTTATTATATGTTTACTTTCTAAGTATGATGTTAATTTTCTTTTGACTAGTATTTCAAGAACTTTAGAAATAATGGGCAAAATTGCTATAGGTCTATAATTATTTACCAGGTCAATATCTCCCTTTTTAAATACCGGAACTATTTTTGATATTTTTAATACTTGAGGCCAGTTTCCCTCACTTATACATTTATTATATAAAATTGTTAGTGGTGCAATTAATGAGTTAAGAGCAGCTTTAATCATCTGTGCGTTTAAGTTATAGTAGTCCATACTTGGCTTATTTTTCAGGGATAAAATTGCCTCTTTAACATCAGTCTCTAAAATTGGTGACATGAAGAATGATGATGGGGAACTAGGTACACTTTTGAGGTAAGACATCGGATCTACGTGTGAATTTTGAATACTATCTAATACAACTTCGGATATGTTCGCGAAAAAATTGTTAAATTCGTCCGATTGGAGCGCAGATGACGATTTAAACTGATGTTTTGCTTTTCTCTCATCATTTGCGATCGTCCAGATAGCTCGGCTCTTGTTTTCTGCCTCGTTGATTTTTTGTTCACATACCTTTCTTTTTTCTTTTTTAAGTGATTTGCGATAGTCTTTACGCAGTTGACAAAATTGATACCAATCTATAGCTGAATTTGTGGAAATAAATTTTGCTCTTGTAGTATAGACTTCCCGACGTTTCGCTCTTAACTCATCGTTGAACCACTTTACTCCGAATTTTTTGTTGGATACGGATTTTAAGGGAAAACAGGCAGCAGCAGACGTGGACAAAGTATTGATAAGGAGATTTGCATATTGATCTGAATTCATATTTTCAGAATCTACCCACTCAACTTCTCCAATAAGATTTACAAAATTTTCTAAATTATTTTGATTTACAACTCTTGTCTTATGGCTAATGTTTTTTTTTACTTTGTGTTTATTTAAATTAAAAAACATATAGGTACCGCTATGGTCTGCAACTAGTGGTTCATATACTCCAGTGTAAAGGTTTTCATTATCGACATTAGTAACTATATTATCAAGGCATGAACTGGTTGTTAGTGTTACTCTAGTTGGTATATGAATCATATGCCTAAGACCATATTCACAAAATATGTTTCGTAAAATTTTTGCGTACTCGGTATTTCCATCTAAGTTCAAATTAAAGTCGCCTACAATAATGATGGTTTTAAATTTGGATAAAAACACGTCAATAATATTTTTTAACATATCTACAAATATAACTATTTCACCCTTAGTGGATGACCTATATACAGATAATACAACACAATTTTTATGTTTTAATTCAGCCGCACAGAACTCCGCGTGAATGGGTTGACAAAATCTGGATACATCAATTTCTTGCAAATAGGTGTTATGAGCAGCAAATATAGCAACACCGCCATGTAATTTTCGAAAAGACCTACAGAAACTAGAAATCAACGAATATCCATTTAAATTTATGCATTTTAGACTATCAGTATCAAGCCAATGCTCACTAACACACAATATGTTAAATGGATTTTCGCCCAAAAATACATGCAAATTTTCAATTTTGTTTGTAATGCTTTGAACATTAAGATGAAATACCGAAGTGTCAAATTTTCTAAATACATTATTACTAATTAGTACGTCATTCTTACTACAAATATTTTTTGTTAATCGCTTATTTTTTGTTAATCGCTTATCAGTGTCGGCCTCCTTTTGGAAAAAAACCTATTTAATATTACGTTGTCTGGCCATATTTCGCTTTTAAGTATGCTGTCTGCTTCATTTGCCGGCACTGATACTTTAAATGACGCATATAATGTAGGCTGGCGAGAGTTAAGTTTTTCAACTATAACATTAGGAGCGTAAATTTTGAGATAATTTGTCAATTCTAATAGATCTACATCAGGTTCAAAATTGGTCGCATGATATTGTCTTTCAGTGTTTGAATAGGCAAATGCTGCTTTAAACGGGCACTCTGTTGTATTTCCATTGCTTCCTTTGAGTAGGCTTCTTGCGTTATGTTTAGGTATTTCATCCTGAGACTTACCTCTCGTGATATTTATCAAATCTTGACAGACTTGTCTGCTTTTTGTATTGAGAACGGCATTTGATAGGGTTTCTCTAGTAATTGCTTTCTGGTTCGTGGCAGAATTTTTACCCGTTACTGAAAAATCTGTTTTATTACAGACTGAGGAGGACTTTTCCACAGCTCTTGAGTATGTTGGCACATCTAAATTTAATTGTAGACTACTTGTATTCGATGTAATATTTTTTAGGTGTAAAATTTGATCATTTAAGCATTGGATAGCTATATCCTGATTTTTAATTGCGATTTCCTGCGTGTTTATTATAATTTCTTTTTGTTTAATTAGCTCTTCCAGATATTTAATAGTGATTTTGTCTGTTACCGAAACATCGTTAATTGCAACTGATTCTTCTTTGTTATGATCGTCTGATGAACAACATATACAATTTAAATTATCTAGAAACTTAACATTCTTTAATAATTTTAAACAGCATTTGTGGGAGAGGGTACCACAATTTACGCATTTTATGCCTGTACCAACAGTTTTTTTGCAGCGTACGCATATGTTTTTGAGATTTTCACCACCAGATATACCGTCTGCCATATCGAAACAATAATAATAATAATAATAATAATAATAATAATAATAATAATAATAATAATAATAATAATAATAATAATAATAATAATAATAATAATAATAATAATAATAATAATAATAATAATAATAATAATAATAATAATAATAATAATAATAATAATAATAGAATAGAATAGAATAGACGTTTATTGACCTCTTTCATACAATGTGGGTACATTGAAGTCATACAAAAGATACAGAAATAAATAATATAAATGTACATTTACATAGAGAGATCCTATAATTTTTTAATAATAAAAGTTAATTTTCGTCTAGAGATTACTGTGGAAAAGAATAAAAAAAAATATATATAAAACAATTTTAAACAGTAAATATTGAACTTACTTCTAGTCTAACACACTCATAAATATAAAAACAAAGCCGTAGTCAAGTAATATAAAATAAAAAATAAAGTATAAATATAACAGCGACAATTAAAATAACAGTTAAAATAACAGACACGATTAAGATAACAGAAAATCACAAGAATAAAATTAAAATTAATGTTTATGTTTAATGTTTAAATTGTAAAAATTCATCGACACTGTAAAAACTGTTTTCTAGTAAAAAAGTTTTAATAATGTTTTTGAACCTACTTTCCATCATGTTTTTAAGATTGATGTCTTTAAAAATGACCGCTAACTTGTTGAATATATCTAAGTTTAGTTTATTGTTTTTGGTGAGACAGATGCGCGAGTGTGGCACCGCCAGTAATTCCGATCCTCTTGTACTGTACTCATGAGTGTTGTTATTTGTAGGAAAAATCTTTATATTTTTGTGAATTTCTAAGGCTGTTTGTAGAATGAATAAACATGGTACGGTTAATATTTTGTGTTTTATAAAGAGGTCTCGGCAATGAGCACGGTGTTGAGCGGCATCAACAATGCGTAAAGCTGTCTTCTGTAGGATGAAGACTTTTCCAGCTGTAGTGGCGCTACCCCACAACAACAATCCATATGAAATATGGCTCTGGAATAACGCATAATAGGCCGTTCTCAAAGCCTCAGTACTGGTGATGCTCGTGCGCAGCTGTCTCAACACATATATTTGGATCGAGAGTTTCGAACAGAGTTCCTCGATATGGTTTGACCATTTTAAACCGCTGTCAAAGGTGATGCCCAACATTTTGGCCGGTTCTGATTTTTTTACCCATTTATCTGAGGTAAAAGTGATTGTTTGGGTCTTATTATTGTTGAGCATTAATTTATTCGATGTAAACCAAGTTTTGGCCATATCGAGATTTACTCTGCTGGACCTCTCACAATCCCTGGTTAAGAAGTTAGTGTCGTCTGCGAATAATATAGACTTTGTCAGTTCATGCATCGCCGGTGGCAAGTCGTTGATATAAATTAGAAAGAGAATAGGTCCCAGAACAGATCCTTGAGGTACACCATTACTGATATTGACTATGCTTGAAGAGACGTTATTTAAGACTACGTATTGTGAACGGTTCACTAAATATTCTCTGAACAACTGTAGCATACTGCCCCGTATCCCGTAAAACTCAAGCTTATTTAGTAAGATTTCTGAATTTACACAATCGAAGGCTTTGGTCAAGTCACACATTGTAACATATGTAGCGACTCCTTGTTCAATGCCCTCGACTATGTAATCGAGTACCTTCAGCAATGCTTGTATGGTAGATTTGTTCTTTTGAAACCCAAATTGGGCAGTATTAATAAGTAACTTGGTGTCTAAGTAAGAAACTAATTTTAATTTTAAGATTTTTTCAAAAACTTTAGAAATTACAGGAATGATTGCAATAGGCCTGTAGTTGTTCAGAGTCTCCGTGTCACCCTTTTTGTGTATAGGAATTATTTTGGATATTTTAAGTGTGTCTGGCCACTTGCCTTCGGCTATGCACTTATTAAATAAAATGGTTAGTGGTTTCGTGAGTGAATTCATCGCGGATTTTAACATCAAACTATTAACACCGTAGTGATCGACACACTGTTTATTTTTTAAAGCAAGTATTGCTTCTTTTACGTCTGACTCAATGATGGGAGCCATGAAAAAGGACGAAACAGGTCTTGGAAAAGTACCGAGGTAAGACATGGGATCAGTTTCCGACGTATTAAGATTCTGTAGAATAACATCTGCCACGGTTGAAAAGAATGTATTAAACTGATTTGAATCTAGGGTAGTATGCTGTGTCTGATTCCTTTTCCCGTGTCTCTCCTCATTTACAACTTTCCAAATAGCTTTACTTTTATTGCTAGAAGTATAGATGAACTCCTCATAAGAATTTTGTTTTGCTAGTTTAAGAGCCTTTTTGTATTTCTTTCTTTTTTCTGAATAAGTGTACCAGTCTTGGGGTGAGTTTGAGTTCTTGAACTTATTCCTACAAGAATGAACTTCTTGACGAAATAATTTTAATTCATTTGAGAACCACTTCAATCCTAATTTTTTGTGTGAAACAGATTTCAATGGAAAACATACATTTACGCCTGACTCTATGATATCTAATATAATATTCGCAGACGAACAAGAGTTTGCATTATTTAAATCAAAATCAGACCAACGAATTTCATCCAAATATCCTGCAAAGTTAATTAAACTATTATTATTGATAATTCTTTTCTTATATGAATCAATTTTTGCAGGAGGTTTGGGGTTGTACAGGATATAAGTGCCGGAATGATCAGATATTAATAATAATAATAATAATAATAATAATAATAATAATAATAATAATAATAATAATAATAATAATAATAATAATAATAATAATAATAATAATAATAATAATAATAATAATAATAATAATAATAATAATAATTAATAATAATAATAATAATAATAATAATAATAATAATAATAATAATAATAATAATAATAATAATAATAATAATAATAATAATAATAATAATAATAATAATAATAATAATAATAATAATAATAATAATAATAATAATAATATAATAATAATAATAATAATAATAATAATAATAATAATAATAATAATAATAATAATAATAATATAATAATAATAATAATAATAATAATAATAATAATAATAATAATAATAATAATAATAATAATAATAATAATAATAATAATAATAATAATAATAATAATAATAATAATAATAATAATAATAATAATAATAATAATAATAATAATAATAATAATAATAATAATAATAATAATAATAATAATAATAATAATAATAATAATAATAATAATAATAATAATAATAATAATAATAATAATAATAATAATAATAATAATAATATTAATAATAATAATAATAATAATAATAATAATAATAATAATAATAATAATAATAATAATAATAATAATAATAATAATAATAATAATAATAATAATAATAATAATAATAATAATAATAATAATAATAATAATAATAATAATAATAATAATAATAATAATAATAATAATAATAATAATAATAATAATAATAATAATAATAATAATAATAATAATAATAATAATAATAATAATAATAATAATAATAATAATAATAATAATAATAATAATAATAATAATAATAATAATAATAATAATAATAATAATAATAATAATAATAATAATAATAATAATAATAATAATAATAATAATAATAATAATAATAATAATAATAATAATAATAATAATAATAATAATAATAATAATAATAATAATAATAATAATAATAATAATAATAATAATAATAATAATAATAATAATAATAATAATAATAATAATAATAATAATAATAATAATAATAATAATAATAATAATAATAATAATAATAATAATAATAATAATAATAATAATAATAATAATAATAATAATAATAATAATAATAATAATAATAATAATAATAATAATAATAATAATAATAATAATAATAATAATAATAATAATAATAATAATAATAATAATAATAATAATAATAATAATAATAATAATAATAATAATAATAATAATAATAATAATAATAATAATAATAATAATAATAATAATAATAATAATAATAATAATAATAATAATAATAATAATAATAATAATAATAATAATAATAATAATAATAATAATAATAATTAATAATAATAATAATAATAATAATAATAATAATAATAATAATACTGGTGTGGAGTTGCCAATCTCCCATCCAGCGCGTCCCCGGGTGGTGGATAGGGGAATGCTTCCCATTTATGGGTGGTACCGGTCAAATGAAATAGCTGGCGCGAACCAAAATTGGCACTAAGGAGTAAACCTTGGAAAAAATCTCCCAACGCTAAGCTGTAGACCGCGGCGAGGGTGTGCATGACTCCGGGAAAGAGGAGCCACAAACGGTCCCCCGGCATCATGGCGAGGGTGTGCGGGATGTAGGCTATTTATAGCAAGGCCTTGCCGTAGTAAGGGAGCACTGCTGCGGTGGACGTTTAGTTCTGCCCTACTCGTGGGAATAATATGTCATCCAATGATAAAAACCTTAAACCTCCGGAGGTGCCTCCCTCCAAAAACAGAGACAACATTATAACGAATCAGGAGACGACGGTTCCGCCTCGGTTTTTGATCGTTAAAAGAAAAGAAGGAGATTTTTCAACCACAAATCCCTTTTTAATTCAGAAATATTTGTACGGAAAAGTAGGTCAAGTAAAAAATGTTCGAAAAATTAGAGATGGTTTGTTAATTGAAACTAGCAGTGCAGCACAGTCAAGGCAAATATCCCAACTCAAAAATTTCTTGGAATTCGAAATCGAAGTTACAGCACATTCTACACTTAATAATGCTAAAGGTGTAATAAATTGTAGAGATCTGTTGAATTGTACGGAGCAAGAAATCCTTGAGGAACTAAAAGAACAAGGTGTTATAGATGTAAGACGAATTAAAACAAAAAAAGACGGCAAACTCGTAGATACTCCGATCCACATTTTAACATTCAATGTACCCAAGTTGCCACAACAAGTAAAGGCTGCATTTTACAATCTTAGAGTTCGTCAATTTATTCCATCTCCTTTACGATGCTTTAAATGCCAGGGTTTTGGCCACACCTCAACAAGATGCGTTAAAGAACAAATCTGTGTATGTGGAAAATCACTCCATATGGGCAACCCATGCCAACCACCAGTAAAGTGTGTTAACTGCAAAGGAGATCATTCGGCAAGATCAAAAGACTGTCCAATTTATAAACAGGAAGTTGCGATACAAGAAATCAAAGCAAAAGAAAACATATCCTATACTGATGCCAAAAAGAAAGTTCTTGTACACACGCCGAAACCAAATATTTCTTATGCTCGAGCTATTGCCCCTCCGATTGTACATAGTCCCACTATTAATACCGAAGAATTGGTAAAAAAATTAATCCCTCACTTAGTTAGTGCACTCAGCGCTTTCTATATTCCCCCACCTCAACTCCCACAACCCAAGATGCTACCTCCACCCCAACTCCCACAACCCACCATGCTACCTCCACCCCAACTCCCACAACCCACCATGTCACCTCCATCCCAAAAAATAACTGTACCGGACCCTAACTCCCCGATACAAAAACGGTATAGAACTGATAGTTCAGATTCCGAATCTATAACCAGCAAGCCTGGTTCATCAACAAAAAAACCAAAACCTCGTAAAAAACCTAAACGAGGTTGGAAAAAAGGAAGACCTAGGAAAAAGAAAGATCCTGACACAGATGAGGATTCTAGTGAAATTCAGGAAACTCCATCGCTGTCTGAAGCGATGGATGATCACGTAGATCCAAAACCCTAAACTTACCTGTTTGTTGTCCTTCATTGTTTAAATATTTTATATTTTATTTACTGTATATTTTTAACTCTTTACATTTTATTTATACGCCATATTTTTTATTTATACACTTTATGCCAGGTATTTATTACATATTCAAACATTTATTTCACTAAGATTTATTACGCTTTTTGAAAATCTAATATTCTGTTTATTACTTACTTTATTACAAAAATCGTTATGAACAATACAAAAAACAAAATTCTACAGTGGAACTGTAATGGTTTATTAAACAATCTTAGCGAATTACAAATTATGAAAAACGAACATTTACCATTTATTATAGCACTCCAGGAAACTCATTTAAAACCAATGGAATCATTCCGCCTGAGAGGCTACCAATGTTTCCGTAAAGACATTTTTCCGATCCATAGAGCAAGAGGAGGAGTAGCAACCTTCATCCGTAGTTGTTTTCCTGCAAAAGAAATTAGGTTAATAACAGACCTTCAGGCCAATGCTGTTCAAATAGAATCACCATTAAAATTAACTATATGTAACATATACTTACCCGACAATAACTGGCAAACTCACAACATTCTGGATATCACCAATCAGTTACCCAAACCCTTTATTATCTTAGGTGATTTTAATGCTCACTCTCCTGCATGGGGATCTCCTAATTTAGATTCCAGAGGTCGCCGTGTTGAATCTGTAATTCAAGATACAAATTTAATAATATTAAATAACGGAAAACCGACATATTTCAATACAAGATCTGGCCACTCGTCAATTGACCTTAGTATCTGCTCTCCCCAACTGGCCCCGAAATTGTCATGGGACACACTAGAAGATCTTCATTCAAGTGACCACTTTCCTATAATCATACTTATCGACTCTTCATGTAAACAGTTTTTAATTAAAGAAAAATGGTTATCAAAAAAGGCTGACTGGTACAAATTCACGAATTTAGTAAAAATCCCGGAAAGTTCTCTAGATATCGAACAAGACGTGAATGCTTATACCAAGGCAATTATTGATGCTGCAAAAGTTTCCATTCCAATGACGAAACCCTCAAAATCACATCGTCCTGTTCCCTGGTGGAACGATAACATCAAAAGAGCTATTGAAAAAAGAAATAAAGCCTACAACAGATTTAAACGTTTTCCTACCCAAGATAATCTAATCGACTTCAAAAAATCCAGGGCCGTTGCAAAAAGGCAGATCAACTCGGCAAAAAAAGCATCTTGGGAAGAGTTTGTCTCCACTATTACGCCCGACGTGGGACTCGACACTATCTGGAGAAAGATCAAAATCATAACCGGTAAAAATACGTACGTCGTCCCTGAATCACTGATCCTGAATAATCAGATAATAACGGACATCTTTGAAATCAGTGAAATATTCGCAAATCACTTTGAAATGAGCAGCAATTCTAGTATCTACGAGGATAACTTTTTAAATAATAAAATACACGAGGAAAGTAATCCTCTTGATTTCTCTACCAATAGAAACGATAACTACAATCTACCTTTTACCATTGATGAACTAGAATTTGCCCTTAGTAAATGCTCAGAGTCCGCCGCAGGTCATGATAACGTATTATATGGTATGTTAAAACATCTTTCAATCGTCGAAAAATCTAAAATACTCTCCCTTTTCAATAGAATATGGGATTCCGGTAGTTTTCCTAGCCAATGGAAGACTGCCGCGATTATTCCTATTCTAAAACCGGAAAAATCTCCCTCAGACCCCAACAACTACCGACCAATATCGCTGACAAGCTGTCTTGGTAAAACACTAGAAAAAATGATTAACCTTCGTCTCACCTGGTGGCTGGAAGCAAATTCACTTCTATCATCAGCTCAGGTTGGTTGCCGTAGCAATTTTTCAACAGTTGACGCTCTTGTACATCTCGAAAGTGAAATACAAGATGCATTTTATAAAAGAGAACACTTGGTAGCTGTATGTTTTGATATGCATAAAGCTTATGATAGAACATGGCGTCACTCCATCCTAAAACAATTACACAATTGGGGCCTCAGAGGTAAGTTACCAACACTACTTGAGAATTTTTTAAAGGATAGGTTTTTTCATGTAAGAATAGGATCCGTAGAATCCTCTACCAGACCACTTGAGAATGGAATCCCACAAGGTTCGGTCCTGAGCGTGTCGCTATTTGCGATAGCTATTAATTTTCTCCTTGAAATAGGAAATAGAGAAGTCAGTAAAATCCTTTATGTTGACGATCTAATCATTTCATTCAAAGATAGATCAATGGAAAATATCAATCAACAACTTAACAATGAAATAAGTATTTTAACTGAGTCAGCAAACCTACGAGGTTTTCTTTTTTCAAAGGAGAAAACAAAATGCATTCATTTCTGTAGACTCAGAACAGATCATCCAGAACCCGAACTTCGAATGCAGGATCACAATATCACAGTGAAAGATTTTGCACTGATTTTGGGAATGGTTTTTGACAAAAAATTGTATTGGGCAGAACATATCACTCAACTTAGAGCAAGATGCCAAAAAGCC
>OV651835.1:3447247-3464248 GCA_927349885.1 Psylliodes chrysocephalus
ATCCCTTTCTCCGAAAGTGGAGAGGGGGGTAATATCTTGTGGCTCCTCGAAGTTTTCTTTCTGGAAGTCATCGATTTCCATTTTTCTGTATCGGTGTCCTCCACTGTTGGCTTAAAATGGGGGGGGGGGGAAGAGAGTCCTTTACCAAGCAGTTTTCACTGAGCCCCGCTTCAGCCTCTTTTTCGACCTTTCGTCTTATAGTCAATGAGGTGAACGCATAGCTCATCCTCATTGATTTTGCCTTCACGGATCCCATGTTTTTGTCACTAATTCCAAAGACGAAGAATCCCTTGGGGTCTTTTATGATTTCATGATAGAAGGTGCACCATTTTGCCACATGTAATTTTGTGTTTTGTCACTCAAGTCAGAGATCCAACAACAATATATGCTAGGCTTAAAACTGTAAATTGATTAGTTAAAGTATATTTCATACATCTGTAAGATTAAATAAATTTTGAGTTAATCTATGACACGAGTGGCCAACTTTTCTGTATATAAAATCTACTTTTTATCTTAAAAGTGTGTCGCGATCGACTTGTTGTCAAGGGGTAGTCTAAGGTGCAAGAAGGGGTATAAAATGCATACTATATTTATACAATGTGTTTCAGTATAAGGTGCATTCCAGCGAGGTACGAGTAGATAAGTAAATTAAAATATATATAAATAGTTTTGAACATATGATTTTCATAACTATTTTTTATTTTTTAAATCACTTATTAAGTTTTCGAGATATACGCTTATAAAGAAAATAAATTTTTAGACCCAATTTTTGATAGCAGCATCCGTAGATGGGGTACCTAAAAAATTTGATTTTCCCACACTTTTTCAAGAAAAATTTTAACTAACTTAAAATACAATTTAATTTTTTTATCAACTGCAGTGTATAAGTTGTTATACTTACTAATTGTTTTAAATATGAAAAAGTTGTTATAAAATTGCGCAGTATGGCTGATAATTTGATTTCAATATTTTACTTTTGCGTTTTTTGGACCAAGAAAATTTATTATAAGAGAATAATATGACTTACTTTTTGCTACCAGATTAGGTAGGTTTTTAAAACAAAATATATATTTCTTTCAATCTAAAACTGATTTCAAATGAAATAGAACGTGGGAAAAATTGTGGGAATAAAATTTTTGTGGAAAAAATGGGAATTTTTTTGCGCGTGTGAGGGAATTTGTATTAAAATTGGTTGACACTATGTAAGACATAAGTCAAAATGTATTGTGCTGGGTAGGCGTAGATGACAGTGCCAGGCTGTCAGAATTCTAGGAATTTAAGACCTTGGCAAATTCCCAGAATACATTAAAATTTTGCTAGAAAGTTTTAGTTTTCTACAGTCACTTCAAAGTCCATGGTACACATAATTCCACCCCAGATATTGCGAGCCACCCGTGGTCTATGTAATAAGTAAATTTAAAATTGTCTTTTATGAGTTAAATTTTTCTTATTTGTTGTTAATTATACAAATTTTATAATTAGAAAGTTTCCTCTTATATCTAGTAATGGATTTTGTGGTTCTAGATATACAAGTTAACTTGGGCTGGTTCTAAAAGCTCTAATAGAATAATATTGACACTCTGATGACATATAAAATTTAATGCTTTTACCACAAATTGTCTGGTGTTGATCTTAACGCTTCATCCATAATTTGTACTTGTATGATACTTATTCGAATCCTGCTTCTTTTTATTCTTAAACTGTTAATATGAAACGGATTATCCTGTACAGTTTTTATCACGTACATTGGTTTATTTATGATTTGTTTATCATTGGAACAATAGGTTCCTTATTTTGTTGAAAAGAGAAAAAGAACCAACTAGGATTTTAAATAACACCAAAACATTAATTAGCCTCAAAATTAAATTAAGGTAAGGTAGTTCATTTCATGGCCTGTATTCACTTCAAACGGCAAAGTCTTTGTCACATCAAAGGCCGTTTTCAGACAGCGTTGAATTACGTTTAGCTTTTTGAATGCATTTAGTTTGCGAGTTAAAACTACTACGTAAATAGGTCTTAGAATAAAAAAAAAACAACATCAAGTACAAATTTGTATTAAATATAGAAATTATGATAAAACAATTAGCTTGAATTGATATTGTTATTGAGGTACGTGAGCTATTCTATATATTGATCAAAAATAAAACAATATACTTTTTTAATAAAATTCGAGAGACGCTAAAATGGTGGTTCCCATCTTATCGAGACTGAGGCCCACATGGGTAATTTCGTAGACTAAAAAAGAGATAGTAGTATTAGGACGTTGAATTTTTGGATTTCTGAAGCATTGGTATTACTTAGGTTAAACCATGTGATTATCTTCAGAAGCCTTGATTTTTAAAACCATTCTATATCCCCTTTTAGTTAGGATTTACAAACTTGTTCGAGCAATTTTTCCAATAATAATTGACCCTTTTACCTTTTAAGCCTGCTAATGTAAAATATTTGGGCTCCTTACTTCGCCTATTTATCTAAAAATATTTGGTCCCTTCTAAATATGTCCATGTAAAATTATATGATCCCTTTACTCCCTTACATCTGTGAATGTAAAAATATTTGCACCCATTGTCGCCTAAGCTAAGTATAAAAATAACTGAGGCCCTTCCTATGGGGCCTCAGTATTGCATTCGTGCAGACGAAAAAATTTTCTTACCCCCTTTTTTTAAATTTTTTTTTCATGTTTCCGATTACAAGTCTTTCCTTTTGAATACTTACGTTTAAAAATGCATTTATTAAGTATTGATTCCTAAAATTGATAGAATACATATTTTTGATTTTTGTGTGTTTTGTCCAAATAAATATCAGGGTAGTAACTGTAAATTTTCCTACTAGAGTTTTTATCATCCCCTTCCTGGAGTCGTCGATTTTCTTTTGGAGTGGGTGATTTATTTGACTCACGAATTCTCCTGGGATATAGATTTTCCTTCCTTGGATTTTTTTTGGATTGTGATTTTGGTTGCTGTGAAGCTGCCTATTCCTGAGTGGAAGGAATCACGCAAGTCTTTCTCGTTTTTTGTTATTGCTGTTAGTATTATGTCTTGTTTTATTTATTTAATAGCTTATTAGATTGATTAGATAAAGGCCAACGACTATTTTCAATCTTGTTTGTGACTAAATTCGTCACTAGCTTATTTAGCTTAACTTACATAGTTTACTCTTTATAAAGTTTCATTTAAATATTGGTCTTGTACGAGTATTACTCAGTTTATATTAAATATTGTTTGCGTCGCTTACCTGGCTTCCAGTTAGGCTAATAATTTGTAAACTGCGACTAAGGTCTCGTGATAATAATAACTTTTATTTAATTGTTCTTATCAAGGCATGCACCTGAGCTCAAGCGGTGTGTGTCATAACCTCTCATTCGTACGAAAAGTTGCTACGTTACTTACCGGCCTTAGCAACCAGTGTAATATAACTTTAAGTAGGTACATAACTAATTATATCAAGTGTAAAATGTCTGAGGACATATGATTTTTTTTTTGTTTCAATCTCTAATGTGGTAAATATTTGAATACGGATTTTTAATGTTGATTTATTGAATTTGCTTCTATCATTAAAACAATTTGAATTGGACCTACGAGTTAACTTTACTGCGTGTACATGGAGACTTTTGCGATATACCCTTTGGTAAATTGGGGGTTTATCAAGAATATTTCGGGTTAACTTGTTTTCAATTTATCTGGCGCCCTATTAACAACAGTACATTTTTTATGGACCAAACGACCGTCTCTACTAGAGTTTAAGCTGCGAGTAATCCCAGACACAGACCATACCCTTTAAAGATGGGCCACTCAACAGTGAAAAATTTTACTCATCTTTCAGCGCCATCCGTAGCGGTTGCAAATAGTTGAGTTAAAAAAAAAGAAGATAACTAATAATTGAAAATGTGTTCAAGATTTATTATATAGATGGCGGTAGGGGGCAATGAGCGCGGGTTTTTCAAACTCGGCCTTTCTAATAAACCACTACTAAGTTTTCAAAATTATAATTTTTTATTCTTTTTTACTTAAAATGATTCAAACATTTTATTCTTTACTCAACATACTTAGATGGATATAATCCATTGGGTTATGTTCTGTGATAGATAAAATTTGAAATATTTTAAGTTAAAAAGAAAACGAAAAATTATAATTTTGGATTTGTGGAACAAAAAATACATCTTATTATGAAGTAAAACACGATTATAACCATATATTTTTTATTATTAGAATTAAAATTGCACGAATTCTTATTACAGTACACAATAATAAAGAAATATGAATATAAAACTATTACGAAGTTCACCCATGGTTGTATCCACTAGAAGTTGTAACGAAAGTTCCTGGGGAAAGTTGGCTCTGGCTGCTGTTGGGTGTACTTGTCACTTCCTATTGCAGTGTTTGCTGATTCGTTTTCATGTAAAAAATGAAGAAGAGTATCAGTTAAAAAATATAAAGTTCAATTTTATTATTTTTGTGTTGAGTCAATTCAGCTGAGCTATTAATTTATTAGCTAGTGAGAATGAATCGGCATTTCTTAAAAATATATCATAGAAGATTTTTCAATAAAATGAAGGAATTTGAATTTAGTAAGAATGCAACTTTATTAATTGGAATCAATAAATTGTGAAGATACCTAGGTGAGGTAGGTCACAGTATATGGAGCAAAAAATAATTAGAGTCGCACAATATAAAATATACAATTATTGGTATGTTTGAAAAGTACCTCATTTTGAATTCCGAAAAAAAATTGTATATAGGTATCTAATATAAAGTATCCATTACATATTGTATAATTCTAAAATAGTATATTATGCAACGATCATGTAATGATGGTTATTAATACACGAGCATTAACCGGGATACGAAACGAGCCAAAGGCGAGTTTCGTATGGTCTATGCGAGTGTTTTAATAACCATTATATGAGAGTTGCATACGCTATTTTTTCTACACCCGATAAAGAATCAAGACCTATAAATATTATATTTATATTGGTATTGAACACAATAACAGTAATTACTCGTATTTCTATAAAAAATTCTACAAAATTGTAATTAATGGTATTACTTCGGGTATTGGTATTTCCCTAGATTTTTGCTGCAAAATATTTTGTACTGTATTTTCTGCTTTCTCCGATATGTGTGGATATCGCTGATATGAGACATTTTAATATTATAATTATCGAAGTTTAGCTATCTACGAAAATTTAATACGTTTTGACAACTAAAACAATTACATAGAAACCTAGGACAAACGTCAAACAGCATGCTTGATTGAAAAATAGTAGGTTTCTATTGATTAAAAATCTGTATCGTAATGAAAAATCTGTATCATAATGGGTATCATTATGAAACGGATTATGGGCATATAAGTGCATTATTATAATACGGGTGTAGAAAAAAATACTAATAACACTATTTATTTCAATCATCTTAATATTCATATATTTTATCTAGTTACTGAAATTGTATAGAAAATGATAAAAGTTAGGTTAAGATTTTTAATTTTTCCTAGAAAACATTAGGTTATCCGCATTATTTTGGAAATTTATTTCACAAATTGGGTACTTTTAAGTAATAATATATGCTCTTAAAATTTGACAAAGTATTTAAGAATAAAATACAAAAAGAAGTTTTTACTTGTAAAGAAATAAAATTGTAAATGTATTCCTTACCTGCGACTAACTTTATCCTGACAATCTGGATCAGCACAAGGACGAATTCGCACCATAATTATATATGTTTAAAGCTTTAAAAATTCTCTTCGAAAAACTAACCTAATAAAACAAATCAACCATTACCATTATTGCCATTAATAGCGTTTTTTTTCGTTGAAAGTTTTAAATAACAACTTGCGTACACTTGCGTTACTCTGAACCTGCTCTGAATACACTCTGAATCTGCTCGACGAATGCAACGAGCAAACTTTGTGTAAAGTAGCGCCATCTATGGGTGGTGCACAGTACTACAACACGAGTAAGCATTTCCCTATTAAAGATCCCCTAGCCTGATCCCAGACTATCATCGTATTGATGTACGTCTCACTTGTTATTTTCGTTACAAGAGCTTAAAATAATAGGTTGTCGTTATTTTACACATCTAGTGGTTGAACTAGGAAACTGCATAGTAAACGCCGTGCACCTACTTAAAACGAAATACCAATACCCCAGGCCCTTGACTACTCGACTATTTCTTAATGTCAGTAGACTTGAAATGGTCCAGAATCCAGCGCCAGTATGCTTGAACTTGAACGCAGGTGACACTGAAATAACAGTAGCAAATAATACGTGAATAACGAATGCTAGTGGCGTTATTCAAATAACGCTTGTAACGTATATTATTGCAAATTAACGTTCTTGTTAAGTCGCATTTCGCGAGAAAGCAATCGCCAACCGTTTTTTGTTGTGGCGTTATTTTTGAACTAGATTAACAGTTGAGGGGGTGAGTGGAAAAGTGGTACATGTGACTAAATTTTTGTTATGAGTAATGAAGTAAAGAAGATAACAATGAATACAAAATTATTACATATCTGAAAATAAAAAACAAACATGTTACATTACGTATTTTTTACTGTTATTTACTTTCAATAAAATTACGTACACCTAGCATTATTGGGTAACTGTCAGGAAAACCATTTTCTCACATATACCATTTTAGATAGGATAATGAAAACGGTAAAAATGGTACAAGTGCTACTAGAAACTGTTTATAATACCACACTATCAAATAACTAGGTACATATTAATAACAAATACAATACAAGAAAAGTCAATCTATCATAATGCGTCATTTTCGTAGTCTGACACTAATAGTACTCGTTTCGTTTCATCTTCGTCTGCATTCTCGGTAGCTGTAGATGGAACAGCAGCAGTTTCTTGCTTTTGAGAGGTCTTAGGCGGCGGACCGTTATGGGGTAATTCTTTATAAAAATCATGGTATACTGGTGGTATAAAATCAAGTCAGTGTCATTAAGTCATTAAGTCTTTCTGTTTGTGATGTTTTATATTTATGGGATGATCATATAATGGTTTTAGTTTTATCTATCTATCTGAATTAGGGCGTGGTTCAAAGCCCACAAAGCTCTAGGCTTATTGTACCCCTCACAGTTTCTATCCCATAAGATTGATTTTCTTGATGAATTCAAGAATATGTCTGATAAGCGCTTTCGCGATTTCGTCAGGTTCCGGATATTCTACCCCGAAGTACCATTCCCGTTCCCATTTAAAGTTCCGGCAGTGGCATAGTATGTGAATAGGAGTTTCGTCCTCCTCTTCACATATTCTACATAGGGAGTCATCAGATATCCCTAAGAGATTTAGGTATCTTCTAAGGCCGCCGTGTCCCGTAAGGTGTCCTATTACGGCCTTGAGTTCGCTTCTGCTAAGGTTTAGCAGTTGATGTTGTCTGCTCGTGGATGGCCCCTCTATGAATCTTTTGGACTGTTTAAGTCCAGCAAGTTCCATCCAGAGCCTATGGTGTTCTCTTTTTATTTGTTCCTTTAACACCCATTTAATATATTGGTATGAGATACCACATGTGGGTTCTGGTCCAATAAGAGTTTTTTCCGCTCCCTTTTTTGCTAGGAGGTCTGCTTTCTCGTTTCCAAACACTACCTCATGTCCTGGCACCCATTCAAGGGTGACCTTGTTATGTTCTGCCAGAGCCTGGATATTAGCTTATCCATGCACAGATAACAAAACGAAAAAGGTATGCTACTGTGTTCAACTGAACGAATATATCTCATAGCCGTTCTAGGTGTAAGAACACTGCCAAAAAAAATGAAATTCATCAATCACAGTTCATATTATGGTCACCCAACTACTATTATTTTTAAAACTTGAAATAAGTGACAATTCTTTCAAAGTAATTGTCAGTATATTTTTTAGTTATTAAGATTAAATATAAATTAAAATGAGTTAATTTGGTATAGAGTTGATAAATAATAGCATTTTTATTTTTCTTTCACCACTTTTTGAAATACATTTTAAATATTAAGGAAACTGTATGAAACTAATTTAATTACCAGTTATAAAATTAAAATTCCAAATCTGGCGACAAACGTGAGGAAACGGCGTTTGTGTTTCACCCCAGAAAACCTAGTTGACTTATAAAATATTTTATCTACAACTGTCATTATATGAATGTATTATATGCGTATCTAAGGCAACATAAAGTAATCCATATTTCACTAGAGAGAATATATTCATATTACACGATTTTTGTCAATTATACCCCACTAGAAGTAAAAATCATCAGATGTAGTATGCGTTTGACAAGTTAGTTGAGAGAAAAATGACAGTTATTCGTTGTTCCCGATTCTTTTTTCAAATTAAACTTAAAATATTAAGCCCGTTTTAAGTGTTTATCAATTAAAAAAATAGAAGACGATGATTACATGGAACTAACACCTCCTGAAATCCGCGACGCTGCTTAAGAGGCGTCGTTGGAATTATTACCTGAAATATCGAGGAAAAATTATGAGATTGCATACAACAAATTTATGTCGTGGAAACAAACAAAAAAATTATCCTCTTTTTCCGAAGACACTGTGCTTGTATATTTTATGGAAATTTCTAGTAAATACAAATGTTAAACATCAAGCACAATGTCGACATTGATAAATATCCGAGATTACGTGCTTTGTTGAAAAGACGAACCGAAAATTACGAACCTAAAAAATCTGAAGCTCTGACTGTGAACAAATTGAGAGGTTTATAAAGGAAGCCCCAGATTTTAAATATCTTAGAACAAAGGTAAAAACTTCAATCGAAAATCAAAATTCTTTAACTTAATCTACACATTTTTTTTGAAGGTTGCCTTGATTATGGGGGTCATGGGTGCTTGCCGATCCTGTGAATTAAAGAATATGAAAATTGGGGATTTAAGATGTTTTGAGGGATGTTTTCAAGTAAACGTGCCACACACAAAAACCAAAGCCCCAAGGAATTTCACAATTGAGGATAATTTTTTCAAAATCGTTAAATAATATATAGACCTCCGGTCCGAAAATGCACCACAATATTTTTTTCTCAATTTCCAAAAAGGAAAGTGTACAAAACAAGTGATAGAAATAAACAAGTTTAGCGCAATCAGAAAGCAAATTGCTACGTTTTTAAAATTACCAAACCCTGAGAGATATACTGGCCATTGCCTCAGGCGTTCATCTGCAACATTGGTTGCTGATTCTGGAGCTTCAATGACAACATTAAAACGTCATGGAGGCTGGAAATCCGCCTCCACAGCAGAAGGATACATCGCCAGTTCAAAGAAGAACAAAATAGAAACAGCTCAAGCAATTTTAAGTCAAATCAATAATGAAAATTGTGTTGGTCTTAATAATTCATCATCTTCTGACAGTGATCGTCATGTTTCTGTACTCATCAATAGCAACACTAATTTTTCTTTAAAAACAATATTCTCAATGATATTACCGGAGCTATTAATGTTTCAAATTGTAATGTTACTATTAGTTACATCAATAAATAACTTTAAACGAGTTCCTGTATAAATTGGCGTTTTATTTCACATGGTGGCTTAAATACTCCTCATTTGAAAGGTCTTTTAATTGTGAACAATCTTGTCAATTCTATTTATAACTTTAAAGAATTTTTTCTAAAAATCCCCTTTTCGTTTTCGGTGAGCCCCCGTATTCAGTTGTAGATAAAGTATAGTATTCAATTCGTGTATAATGGATCATACTACAAGAATATGGTCAACATTATACACTTATTAAATAATATAATATTTTTTCATGTTTATTTTATTTTAATAATTAATAAAATTCATAAATTATTTTAAAATAAGTTTTTTTGTCTTAATAACATAAAATATTTTTTAAAATTTGTAGATTTTCGTTAATGGGTCGTAGAAAAACTACACCGTACAACTCGAGTGGATTGTCCATATCCATTCTTGTTACACAAACTTCTGTTTCAAGTTTAAGTTAATACTCCACCATCCCAGTTACTGGTAGCGGTAATAAAATTATATGGCTTTACAAATAACTATTAATACCAATAATAAAACTACATTACAATAATTACAACCCCCTTTATGTGTTTGTAAACCATTTTAATATTTCACACTATGTACAATAAAATCAACAAACTTTATTTTATTCTGAAAATGCAATTTTTGGCAATTTTTTCGTGAAATACGATCATTTTAGTGCAATAAAAAAATTACCATTGTTATTTGAAAACACTGCAAACTGGTAATTTTTCAAATATCCGGGGACCAATAGTAAAATATTGCAATATTTTAATATCATCGTTATTGATAGATATCGGCCTACATAATATATATTCAGAATAATAGCAATCATCAATGACTGAACTGAACAGGACATTTATATGGCCTGTGCATCTATTAATTTGCAAAGCTATAAATCAAGTACGATGATAATGTGTAGCCATAATTTAGAGCCATTTCCTCGAATGCCTAAAGGTCCCGTTTAATTATATTACAAAAGTGTGAAATAATGTACCGTGTATATAGGTTGATTCTATAAATTATTCATCATTTTGACTTCAATAATATCTAATGGGTAAGAGAAAGGAAAAAATGTATTTAGCTTTTATTGGAGAGGCATATGATGTTAAGTTCAACTTAAGAATGATCTATTAATAAATTTAGTCTGCTTCTTTTTGTTTAAACCAGAACCTCTGTTTAGTGTCATTAAGACAGTTATCGTAACGTACAAAACAGTGAATGACAAACGAATATTCATAAATGGAGAAGAGAGCAGTTACAGGCCAGAAAGTTAAAGGATTATTGCCAAAATTCACAAAACATATCTTAATCTGCAATGTGAACAATAGAAGAGTAATATAGTAGATAATAATATAGCAACGTAGTACCAGATATATTATGTACAATATCGGTCTGGTAAAAGATACTTTTTTTCCCTTGTAGTTCTTGGGTTTTAGTAAAGTCTATCTACCAAGAAATCAAGTATATCTATGAAGAAGATATCGTAACAATAATGAAACAATTTTCCAACACCAACGAAAAACTAGCGAATCAGAAAAACAGAAGAATCTTTCTACTCCGATGTAAAACAAGTAACATAATTCCTAACTTATTACACCTGCAGTACAAATGGGATATGCCACTATTAAATTTAAAACTAAAATTACTAAACATAATAATAACTGACACAATCAAAGCCATTAACCTATCACAAAACAACATAAATAAACTAAAAACACAACTTAATAATCACTTACCAAACCACATAACTTTTACACTTACGAAAACCAAAAAATTGAAAATATATTCAAAAAATGTAAAAATAAAAACATAAAAAAATTCAATGCGCACACTCCACAAACGATCATTGATGATAATAACACAAACAAATGGATCGAAAATCTAACAAACCTAACAATTCCTACTGAAATAAAAGAAATACTTGCTTTAGGGCCAAATTTTGCAACCAATGCTCCTCCAAAAAACCTACCTATTTACATATCTCACCAGCACCTAAAACCCAAGAACTACAAGAAAAAAATATAAATTAAGGTGTAAGAAAAAAAAATTTAGAAAAAGAGATTTCCTTTTGTATAGTACCAATATAAAGAGACCTTCTGTCGATTTCGCCAGGAATTGCAGGTATTGTATTATATCTGCAACTGGGTTCTATTTTACAATTTCTATTCTCATGGAAATAACAAGAGATGGTTTCTGCTAAAATCTGGACACTAGGTGAATGGCTGCAGACCAGTATTTGGACCTAGGTATCTTAGAAAACTATCTTGGAAAACTACTTTCACCAAATTTCTAATGATCCTCCAATTCAGCTTGTTGCTCTGTATCTTTGGCTTGGCTAGTTTCTGCACATTGAACTTTAGTACATGCTCCCTCAGACTAAGTAATGCTTCCCATACATTACGATAAGTATATCGATCTCGGAAGGTGCTTGTTTTTATAAAATAGAAAATGTTACGCAACTCATCTTGAAGTTTCAAGGTTTTTCCAAGGGTTGGTGACTAACCTTGAAGTTCTGGCAACCGACCAAACTTCTTCCTGAACACAGATGCCAGACCTCGAGCTTCGCTGTTGCTGGCGAAAGTGATATATGGACCAGTGAGTCTTTAGAAACTGTGAGCAGGTCTTGTTGTTGCTCAGTTGTAACACCATGTCTTGCTTTTCCGGTACCTTCATATGCACCCATAAATTTTTTAAAGACAAGGTTATGTGTTTCTTGAAGCTGGTTTACTACTTCCCCGCCATGGTCATCCTTAAATGGCGGCAGCCGATTTTGGTGCACTACCTTTGGTTTACTGTTCAGGATCTTACTTATACGGTAAATGACCTTAATTTTTTTCTTAATGAAGTACAGACCTTTCCAAGATATTTGAAGGTTTGGAGAATAACTTTTTTGTCTTTTTGTGCTAGACTTTGTCGCCTTCCTTGAGAGATCCTTCTATGACTGGGATATCGTACCGTTTCTACATCCTCTCGCTGGCGAGTTGCAGATGCGAGCTGACTAATTCATGAATATCGTTTATTTTTCTTAGTAGCTGAATCTCATAATCTTCACCAGCTGTCTTCTCCAGGTAGGTATCCAAACTCTAGGTCGCATGGTAGTCTCATCTCAAGCCTAAACAGGACTTTTGCTGGTGGATCTATATATCATTGGAAAAAGTGAAAGATACTGATCTCGCTAATAATTGGAAACCACTTTTGACAGGTATTTGCCAATTATCTTATTCATTCGCTCTACAATTTTATCCGACTATGCGCAGTGCCGTAGTTCTGGTTTTCTTCATGCCTAGTTTGTCACAGATTCCTCGAAAAAGTTGGTTTTTAAAATGTCTGCCTTGGTCACTGTGAATCTCCAAGGCCACTCCAAATTTACTGATAAATCCTTTTATTACTAAGTCTGCAACAGTTGCGGCCTGTTGATTTGAAATAGCGTAGACTTCCACCCACTTCGTAAAATAATCCATGACCACCATCATGTATTTATTACCATCCTGGGTCATGGGACACGCGCCTGCAATATCTAAGACTTTAAATGGGCTACCGACGTTGTACTGATTTATGGGGGCCTTCCTTTTTTGTTGGTATCCGTTACTCATGGCACAAGTAGTACATTTCTTACACCAACCCTTTACATCATATTATGATACTGCAAAGATACTTAAAATAAATGTACGTCTAAGCCAAACTAGACAAACATCTGGTGTTAAAACGGTTGTTAATATCTCTTATTAGCTAAAGAACCCCATTACTTTATAGACTCCTTAAACTATGTTCTAAGTGATAAATTTGGCCAAGGCGCTTTTCCGAATGACACTATGAAGTAAAGTATGACAATATCGAGTTACGTCTCTATTAAGAATTATATCTGCCTTTGTCGCCTTATTTATTAAAACACAGTGTAGGTGAACACAAAGGATATGTTTTCAAATGAGTGCAAAATTTGCCATAAGAAACGTCACCTGCAAAGAAAGTCGAAAGCACCAAGAAACGAAACTAAACGAATACGCAAAGAATGGAAATTTTAAGAAGATTTAGCACTGCGAAAAATTAGATTTAACAATAAAAAACGAATTTTAATTTTTCAGTATTCGTTGTTAATGAATATACATAAAAAATGTTTTGGGTTAGATGTATGTGGATAATGTATATGTTTATAAATAGTTTTAAAAATAAAAATAATCTGATTCAGACTGATCTAAAAGAAGTAGGTACCTATTATTGTTTCCGTACGTTAAGTATATATTAAAAATGTTATTATTTGTTTTTATTCTTTGTTTACCTTCTAATTTGGGTCGACAAAAAGTTTATTTTTCGTTTCTTATATACTTGTTTTTTTATTTACTACACTGCAAATTTTAATTATTTCCCCCTGTATTCAAATCTACTGTTCAGATCTACGTTTTTCTTTTACCCATTATGTTTTAAAATCTGGCAACGCTGCCTAGATCGAAAGAAATTTCCAACCGAATCGCCCCCAAAAAAAAAGCGATGCCGAGGACAGTGGCCTCGAGTGCGATACGCAGCAAAGCTTTACACCGAGAAGTGTCTCCAGGAAGTGTCGACTTGACGACACTTCTCGTGTCGCGCCGTGCGAAATGTGTTTCATACAATTGTATGTATTTTAGATGTGATGCGACACTTCTCGGTCGCGTCGGTGGTCGTATGTCGCGTCGGCGGTCGTGTCGCGCCTACCGAAATGGTACCTTTAGTGATCTATACTTGCAATTATAAACTGTAAGTACAGTTTTTCTTTTTCTAATTGAATGATAATTCGAGTTTAAACGACAAAACTACATCCAACACCAATTGCAGAAATCTTATCAGTTAACAAAAACTATCGTTTAACCTGTTTATCTCCACGGCATGGTCGGAGATAGACAGGGACGTACTCGAATTATTTCAAACTGACTTAATTTTCTGCACACTACACCTGGAACTTCTGACTACAGAAGCACCACAATGAATCATCCTACAAACCAAAGCTACTCTACAGTTCTAACACAACAAAAATATCCTTCAAAAATTCAAGGTATTATATTTACACCTATCGATGAAGCAAAACTTCAAGATTACTTGTTACCACTGGGAGAAATTGTTCATCCGAAAAATATAATAATCTGCTCTAAACTCTCAAATAATAGAATATGTATGTACCTGTCATCTCAGGAGATAGTTGAAAAATTTATGAATAACTACAGTGGTATTATAGAGATTAATAATGAAATCCTACAAGCTCGTCGCTATGTTACCCCATATGAAAGAATTATTCTATCCAATGTCTGTACATCAATATCTCATGATATTTTAATTAAGGAACTCGAGCATATAGGAGTTACAATACTTTCTCCAATAACTTTTTTAAAAATTAGCGCATCATTGCCTGAATTTAACCACATTTTAAGTTTCCGCCGACAAGTTTTTATTAAACCCACAACATTGCCAATTCCAGAGTCCTTCCTAATTAATTATGAAAATACTTCATATCGAATTTTTCTAGCCCGAGATATTTTAAAATGTTTTAATTGTAAACAAGGCCACACATCTTCTAATTGTAAAACAGCACGAACCCCACAAAAATTCAGTGGCAGAACTCTATAATTGCCATACCCGAAATCATAACACCTTCACCTGCAGTTACTGCATCTACTCCCGTAGTTGTTGTGCCTAATCCATTAAAAAACCTGTTGTTAAAATCCAATGCTGCTTCAATAGAAAATACAAATAACCTTTAACAGCAGCAACCTAAGCAGGCTATAGAATCCAACGCATCAGCTATGGAAATCGATCAGAACCCGAGCAGTACAAAAAAAAAATATCGATGACATTCTTTCTCCACCCATATTAGATGAAACATCGCCAAATTTCACAAAACCTTTGGACCCAACCCCGAAAAAGAAGAAGAGTAAATCTGCAAACCTATCCGAAAAGACATTGGAAGACTTTATAAAATAAAAGAAACCACCATTCTTACTCGATTACAACCAACTAACAGACCTATTTGAAAACGTAAAGGGCTCGTCAGATCCACTTAGTGTTACCCAAAACTACACTCAAAATTATGCAGCACTTATCGATATGTTAACACAAATTTATCAGTGTCAAGGAAGAGCTGAAAAAAATAGAAATACCAAAATAAGAAAGACATTACTGAAACACTTAGAATTTCCACAATGCATAACATCTGACACTGAGAGTGACTGCTCACAAAACAGTACTAATTAATATTAAAATATTTGATTTAAAATGGAGGTAAATAAACTTCTTCAGTGGAATATAAATGGTTTCTATCACGATCTAACTATGCTCCAAATGATCTTATCTAAACAAAAACCAGATACATTATGTTTACAAGAAAACAATTTTAAAAATAATACAAACCTAGCCTTGAAAAATTACCACTACCATAACACAATACGTCAAAATCAAAATATTGCCAGTGGTGGAGTTTCAATTCTTATTAATAATAAATACGACTCAAAAATAATCTCATTACAAAGCAACCTTGAGGCTGTTGCTGTTACAATAATTGTAAAAACCAATTTAAATATATGTAATATATATTTACCACCCAAAGAAGCGATAGATAAAATTGACCCTTTGACCTAATAAAACAAATTCCATCTCCCAGGATCATTCTAGGAGATATAAATGCATATAATCAAATATGGGGCTCTAAATATGATGATCAAAGAAGAAAAATCATAGAAGAAATAATAGATACCTTAAACTTTACTAAATGACGGCACCCCGACAAGGTTTAATATAAGAACAGGTGAGTCAACACCCCTAGATCTATCTATGTGCGATAGCGATTTATATCCGTTAATTTTATGGCATGCACTGCGATACACATACAACAGCGATCATTACCCGATTATTCTAGAGATTAGCCAACAAAAATCAGATACACCACCCATACCAAAATGGAACATCAAGAGCTAATTGGAATTTGTTCTGTCAACAAATAAAATCAACTATAGGAAACTGCCCAATAACAAAAAATATAGACGAATCCTTAGAATATTTCATAAATATAATCCTGCAAGCGGCTGAATATTTCATTGGAAAAACAACCTACATTAAACATCATACTCCTGTTCCTTCCCTGGTGGAATAGTGAATGCGGAAAAGCCATTAAGCAAGTAAAAATGCTTTCAATAAATATAAAAAAACAAAAATTCGTGAAAATTAAATTGATTTTAAAAGAGGGCTATCATTAGACTCACTGTTAAGAAGGCCAAACGTCATCAATCATGGATCCAATATATATCAAAAATAAATAACTCTACACCAATGATATTTGGAAAAAAAATTAAAAGAATTTCGGGAACTAATATCCACCACAAAATAAACTGTCTAGAAGTTAACAAAAAAATTGTGGATAACGATAGAGAGATTGCAGAAGTTCTCGCAGAAATGTACAAAAACCGATCTGGATCTGAAAACTATGATGAGCAATTCACTAATTTTAAAAAATCCGAAGAGCAGATTGAAATTGATTTTAGCATCGAAACTGAGGACCCACTTAATGCTC
>OV651835.1:3464748-3498205 GCA_927349885.1 Psylliodes chrysocephalus
TAATCTTTATGTATGGTGAAGAACAACGCTGTGCACGCAGAACTGCTCGTGTTTTTAATCAGAGACATCCCGATAAAAATGTTGGGCATCAGTATGTGTTGGATTTAGTTCATAAATTTCAAGAAACTGGAAGTGTGTGCAATAAAACTGTAAGGAATCGTAGAGTTTTAACTGAAGCTGCACAAGTTGATATTTTAGGTCATTTTGCCATGGAACCTCAAATATCAATACCAAAAGTCTCCAGAATAACAAATATTTCCGTTAGCTCTGTGCATAAAACGTTACGGCTAAATAAATTCTTTCCTTTTAAAACACAGCTTTTACAACAGCTTGCTGAGGATGATTATGACAGAAGATTAGAATTTTGCGAATTAATGACTGAAAGGGCAAATGTAGACCATAATTTTATTAAAAATATTTGTTTTACTGACGAGGCAGGTTTCTTTTCAAATGGATTTGTCCATAAACATAATTGTAGGTACTGGGACAATACAAATCCACATGTTTTTCGGGAAGAGCACAGCCAATATCCTCAGAAAATCAACGTATGGGCCGGAATTCTTAGTAATAAAATTATTGGTCCTATTTACATGGAGGAAAATTTAACTGGGGAATTGTATTTGAACTTATTAGAAAATCTGATAAATCCTCTAATAACCGAATCCTTAGAAAACCAAATAGATCAAGATGGAAATTTGTTACTAGACGAAGAAAACCCATTTTTTTCAACAGGGCGGAGCACCTCCACATTATGCCTTGCCTGTACGAAATTGGCTTAATGAGACATTTCCAGATAAATGGATCGGAAGAAGGGGCGCTATAGAATGGCCAGCGAGATCACAGACCTAACGCCCCTTGACTTTTTTTTATGGTGTATAAAACTCAACCTCGCGATATTTCTGAACTTAGACGTAGATTAGTGGAGGAGTGTAAGCGGATTATACCAGAGACGCTTCAAAAAGTGCGGGATGAATTCGAGCTGCGACTTTACCATTGCCTTGCCAACAATGGCGGACATTTTGAACATCTTATTTAAGTACAATGTAATTCTTACGCAAATAAAATATTAATAATGTAAATACAATGTAAATAATAATTATTTTAATTTAAAAAGTTAAAATGGCATAACTTGTTGAAAAATTAATCCGATTTAAGAAAATAATGTGTCAAAAGATTGGAAAAAAAAGAGACCTTTAAGAAGAGCTATCATATGATACTCCTTTTTATTTAAAATTTTAGAAGTGATATTCACCACCGCTTAGGGGATGAAACTGCACGGTTACAGATACTTGTAAAATGTGTCCCCCCCGTAAATATAAATTAACGTGTTTTTTTTTTGTTTTAAAGATATTTTAAAAGTTATTTTGGGTGGCAAGTTTTGAAATGAAATCCCTGTATACAAAAAATCACATAAGCCATGACAACGAAAATTATTTGTATTGAAAATTACAATCCTAATAATTAATTTTGAACCTATTGGTGAATTCTAGATTTGTATTCCAATTTTACATACTTTTTTACAGACTTAAAAATAAGAAGAAGGTTCTCAAATCGTCGGAATGTAATTTTTTTATGTACGTTCAGCGATAATTCTATACCACGTTGTTTGATTTCCATGATTCTTTTTTTGTTAGAAATAGGGTACCTCAGTGAATATAAATTTGGTCAAGGTCTGATGATGGGATACACGAGAAAATTATCAAACTCTTATTAGGTAACTGTACGATTTAGGAGTTTGTTTTTTAAAATTAATTTTATAACTTGTTAATAATTATCAATATACAGGTTCATTATTTACCAAAATAACTTAATAGGTATTTATTTAGATAAATTTGATTACTATTTTTATCCGTCTAAACAAGTAAACTATTGTAAAATAAAATTAAATAGGTACAGCATTACTTTTTATACCTGAAATATTAAATTTTATCTTTTAAACTATAATCATAGTAGGCAGTTTTTTTGACGTTTATATGACAACCTCTAAAAATGAATCACAATATTAAGTAAACAAATAAATCTTGAAATTATCAAATATTAATTGATTAATTTTGTTAATAGTTCTTATTATTCATGGATAGATGTTTTTTATGCGATGTAAAAGGGGAAAAAAGTGTTTCCCTTTAACGATGTACTCGAAAAATGTTGAAATATGTTTCGTCAAATAAAAAAATTCAAATAAAAAGATGTAAAGTTATCCCGTGAAATAGCGGAAAATGTTGGTTATCACCCAGAGTTCAAAGCCAAGTTCATGGTTTTGAAAAAAAAAAACAAGGATGAATTCGATATGTTCAAACTGGATGTAAGTATAAAATATGTTTAAGGATTATAAATAGCAAAATACGTCTACTAGTGTGATGAATGGGGTTAAAATTGGCGTTCCACATTCGAACTGGAAGAAAAAATTATGTGCATCAATAAATAGTAATGGGTGTTTGTAAATGAATGGTCGTGTGCATGCTTCAGTACTTAATCGGACATTTTTAGAAAACTACCTCTTTAGGTAAAATCGATACCGATTTTTATTATTTCATATTATGAATGTTTTGATTATTAAAATATAATCCTAATATATTTAAATCAAGGAACCTATTATTAGCAGCGCACTTTTTGATTTTTAAATGAGTTTTTTGGATTTTTTTGTCAATGCGTACAAAAATAAATCCGGCTTTTATGAAATTCGTCAGAAATATCTACCGGATCTAAGACAAATAGTACATATTTTAAGTTTTGATAATCCATGGTGATTAAAAGTAATAAAATGATATAGTGACAGATTCCTTTTTTTTATTTTTTTCAACTTTTACGTCCACTTTGTTACTTTTTCTCATAAATAAAGTTTATATTTGTTTAAAATGGAACCATTAGTGTAAATATTTTACATATAATAATTTTAGGACATTATTCTTAATGCTATTAAAGATATCCAAGTGCGTTTTATTACTTCTAGTTAATTTTATTTTACAGACATTATTAAATAAGAAAACTCAATGGACTGTTTATAATACAGTGGACAGGAAGATAATAAATAGGAAAAATAATAAGCAAAATAACACACAAAGAACTTTTTTTTCTAAAATAATCAAAATTTAAAAAACTCAGTAAGTTTACAAAATACTCTAATGGTAATTAAACTTAAAAAAACTTTGATATAAATAAACAATCGTAAAAAAATAGGAACAAACTAAAAAGTAAATAGTGTATCTAGAAGATAACAGAGATATATCTAGATAACATTAAAATAGTTGAACTAGATTTTAAAAACATCGATGGGTCTTTTAAACATATATCGCTGTTTAATTTTATTGTAGGTTTTTCAAGAATTTCCAAGATTTGTTCATTTGAAATGTAAAATACATCATCTTGATCCGATATGAATTTTGTACCACTATCGGCTATGTTTTTTAAAAACATAACCTTAACTTCCCCATCCTCTTCCTTTTTAAAAGTTAATTTTTCAGAATTATTCGTTATTTTGGCATATTCAGACGATAGAGTATGAGTTAACACATTGTACTTAAATAATTGCTTTTTAACTTTATTTACACCTGGACTATTAATTTCCAGTATGCATTATGAATTGTCAGCTCTGTTTTTGATAATGGAGAAGCATTGGCAATTGACGAAATGACTTTGCCGGTCATATCTTTTTGGGCTCGATATGTCCGCTTCTTGTACTTATTAATTTCTCTAATTAGCCTTTTATTTTCTAATTACAGTCTCATATTATCTATATAAAGTTTTGATCGTTTTCTGCCTCTTACAATATTAATATTTAGAGTTATCTGCAGTCACTAGAGAATTCGGTGGAGTAATTTGTTGTATTACTTGAAGGCGTTTTAAGTGTTCTCTCTGCTTTTGTTTTTCATTTCGCCACTTGGTTCTCTTTGTTTTTTGTTTTTTTTTGTTATTGACTTATCAACACTTTTGTTGCAAGATATGTGTCTCTAGCCTTTTTATTTAGCTGCAACTGTTTGAAAAACTGTTTTCTCCAAAAAATGGTAAAAACGAGCATTTTATGCAAGGAATTAAAGGGTTGGATTCAAGTCTTATTCCTCCATGTTGGAGAACTATGGAACAAAAGATCTTGCGTACAGTGTACGTCAATTCAAGGTGGCAAAATACTGCAGATGCAAATTGTTCTAAATTAAATGTTGAAGAATGCGGTTGGGAGCTAAATGAACGTTTGGAACCAGTGTGGTTTAAGGGAGATCCAACGCCATTGAAAGTCGATGGTGTCTTAAAATATATTGAAAATATTGTCAGTAACGACGAGTTGAATGAATTAAAATATTTGAATAATTTGAATGATGTTTTTTCAGATTAAGATGATGAGTAAATGTTAAAATTGTTGGAGATGATTAGATGTAATGTTTTTTGTCGTGAACGGGATTTTTTTTTAAAAATAATGTATTTTAGTATTGATAAATTGTTTGTGTATACATATTTATTTGATTTAAGTTTTTCATGTATGTACTTAAAAATTAATAATTCAACAATCCTTAGTAGGTCTACCTACCTTTAATACATTTTCTGGGAAACTTCCGAATATAACTATATCATCGTCGTATTGAATTCTATTTTCAATTTGTAGTTACACTTTTTTATAAATATAAAAAGTAATAAAATATATCTAAGTAAATACCTAAAAAGATATTCTGTTAAATAATAAACCTGTATATTAATAAAAATAATTTTAAAAACCTTTCTTTGTTATTCGAAGAATTTAATTATTTTCTCGTGTATCCTATCATCAGATGTTGACCAAATTTATATATGACTAACCCGGTGTCCCCTTCTCTAACAAAAAAAAGAATCATAGAAATCGGACAACGTGGTATAGATTTATCAGTGAACACACAAAAAAATGAAATATTCTAACGATATGAGTATCTCCTCCTATTATTTTAAGTCTGTTAAAAAGCCTTTAAAATTATGATACAAACCAAGGCTTTAGTAATAAGTTTATATTTAATTATTAGGATTGTAATTTTTAATACAAATAATTTTCGTTGTCATGGTTTATGTGATTTTTTGTATATATGAAATAAATTAGTTGGGAGAGGCGCGTCTCAGAAATTAATTAATTTTTGATAATTTCAAGATTTATTTGTTTACTTAATATTATGATTCATTTTTGCAGGTTGTCACAGAAACGTCAAAAAACTGACTACTATGATTATAGTTTAAAAGATAAAATTTAATATTTTAGGTATAAAAATCTGATGTGTCCAACACATGACTTTCCTATCTAGTTATTACAGGCTTTTTCCGGTCATTTTGTACAACCTATTGCAGCACTTCTATAAATGTTTAGAGGAGTATAAACTAAATACATACATTTTCCACATACAACTACCTCAAAACATTTTTCTATAGATATTCATTGAAAACGAAAATACTGAATAATTTAAATTTAGCACTTTCCCTACAATTTTTCCATTACGGTCCATTTTAGAAAAATAATGTAAAAACAAAAATTATAGAGATCGATATCGCAAACAACTTTTATTTCAACAATTTTCATAAAAATCAGAATTTTGTCAAATTTCTCAAATACGGACCTTTTCAGGAAATTTTTACATAAAACAAAAATTATAGATAATAATATTAGAAGTAACTTTTATTTGAATAATTTTTTTTCCAAACATAAATAACAGATATATTCCATAAAATATAAAAACGGTCTCCCATAAAGTACCCCTCCAGATGTTCCGACTTTGTCCAAAATCTAATCATTTCACTCAGGCCGAAATAAAACAAGTTTAAATTTTTTTTCTTTTTATCCGTTTTTGAATTTTCTTCAGATTTCGAAATTTACACATTTTCTCAAATATCTCGAATACGGTCCATTTTAGAGAAATTATGTATGGAATAAAAATTATAGATAATAATATAAAAAGTAACTTTTATTTAAAGAATTTTCTTGCCCAAACGTAAATAACAGGTATATTCCATAAAATATAAAAACGACCTCCCATACAGTACCCCCCCAGATGTTCCAACTCTGCCCAAAATCTAATAAGCTCATTGGACGCTGGAACAAAGCTTAATTTTAAAATTTGTTGTTTTTTTGTGTATCGGTTCATGAGTTATGCGACACACACACAGACACACACACAAACACACACACACACACACACACACACACACACACACACACACACACACACACACACACGCACACGCACACGCACACGCGCACACACACACACGCACACGCACACGCGCACACACACACAGACACACACATAGACATCATCGCGAAAATAGTCAAAACGGATTCAGGGGCCTCAAAACGTAAAAATCCGTCGAAATCTCAACGTCGAAAAAAATTATGATTCCTATACTTTCCTTATATCTGTATACAGATAGGAAAGTAAAAAGTAATGATGTACCTATTAAATTTTATTTTTTTTTAAAATAGTTTACTTGTTTAGACGGATAAAAATAGTAATCAAATTTATCTAAATAAATACCTATTAAGTTATTTTGGTAAATAATGAACCTGTATATTGATAATTATTAACAAGTTATAAAAGTAATTTTAAAAAACAAACTCCTAAATCGTACAGTTACCTTTGCAAATTAAAGAGTTTGATAAAGGTTAAAACGTGGCACATGTGGATATTCCTTTTAACTCGTTATCACATGACGGAAGTTTGTCGAGAATTTTGGCTGAATAAATAGGCCGTGCCAAGTATTTGGCTCAGGAAAAGCGGTGGCACAGGTACATTTTTAAGTTCTATTAATCAATAGCTATCCAATGGCAAAAGTCTTATCTCGTTATCAAATGACGACATTTCTCGCTAATTATGACACCGGAAGTGCCATTGTTTTAACTATTTTGCTCAGGATAGTAATAGGCACAGGTGCCGTTTGTTAAAGTAACATATTTTTACATGCCTCTGAAGCATATTTCATTTCGTTATCAGATGACGGTCGAAATTTGCAGTGGGCTCTTGGACTATGATATATATTTAAAAAGAATCTTAAATTATGTAGAAAAGTCAGTTTACTAACTAATAATGTTTATAGATGGTTTCAATGTATTAAAAACAAAACAAATATTACACTAACTAAAATATTAATTTATTAATACTTGTAGTGCTTGAAAACAGTATGATGTCGATAATAATAACTACACTTAATACAAACTCAAGTAACAAAAAAAATAGTGATATTGGCTCTTGTACAAAGTTTTGAGCGGAACTTACACATGATAAAATTATTGGAAAAAGTGAACACCCATTTTAAATTACCACAAGCCGCCACTGAATATCAGCTATGCTGTCTGCTACTCCTTTTGTGATATTATACTATTTTTTAATAAAATGTATGTATTCAATGTAACTTTACCTGTAATACTGCAAGTAAATTATTATTTATTATTTATTTATTTATTACGTTAAATTTGTTGTAACATTTTTTTCTCATACATCATTCGGCGTAATATCTCTTTATTTGATAGGTGCCCCATCCTGGACATTTCTAAAAGAAAATAAAAATAAAATAGAATGATAAATACTTTGATACCCTAGACCTTGTAAGAGTTTATTTTTTTTATATACCTATGTAAAAAACATATGGACGTACATGTGTTTGATATGGATTCAACAACCTTAAGAATCGATGAAAGTTCTCTTTATGAAAGTCCACAAATCACGAAATTTATCTACTTTCATACAAAAATATAGAATCCAACACGACACAATTAATTTCTTTTACCAAGTTTATAACATTCTAGTTCAATAAAATAAAATTTATATTAGGGGGTCACTGAATTTTAAATATGGTCCAAGTAATAACAAACTAAGCTAAAAGTGAAGTAGGAATATGAAATAAATGTGAAAGGTGAAAAGAATTCTTATTAATTAATATGAGTAGAATGGATCACACTTACTATTTATCATCATAATTCAAAATATAATTTAGATGAATATTTAATATCTATCTCCTAGTACATATTTACGACATATAATATACAGGGTGTTTCAAAAAGATTGGTCATAAATTATACTACATATTCTTGGGTCAAATATAGGTCGATTAAACCGTACTTACCTATATACAAAAGTGCACCCAAAAATAGTTACAGGGTGTATAAGATAAAAATTTAAATTAATTTTTTAAACGTTGCTCTTAAACCGTTTGGTATTTTTTTATGAAACTTTATATGACGTGTTAGAATACCATGACCAATAATACCGGTGAAGAGACAATATTTTTTTCTTGATTTTTATAGGTTTTTGGAGGGGGTCACCGCTCTTTTCTCGACTCAACTTTTTTGTAGTATAAAATTTAATTACAAATGAAACGTCACTGGAATGCAACATCCATTTGAAAATTTTTTTGTCTCTTAGTATTTGTTTGTAAAAAGTTTAGTTTAGACGATACAGCCATTTGAAATAACAACTTAAAAATATTCAATGGAAATTCTACGTATGAAAAATATCAAAATCAAGTTTATTTTTAAATTACAAACTAATGTCATAAAAATAAAAAAAATTAATTTAACAGGTGTTCAAAATTACATTATCTTCCTGTTTACACTTACTACATAGTTTTAACAATGAAAATCGAATTTTGATATTTTTGCATACGTATAATTTACATTGAATATTTTTAAGATGCCATTTTAAGTGGCTGTATCGTCTAAACCAAACATTTTATAAACAAATACTAGATAACAAAAAAGTTTTCAAATAGATGTTGCATTTTAGTAGCGTTCGAGTTTCAATAAAATTTTATATTACAAAAAAGTTGAGTAGAGAAAGGGGCGGTGACATCCTCCAAAATCCTACAAAAATAAAAAAAAAATATTGCTTCTACCTCTATTTTGTTAGTCATGGTATTCCAACACGTCATATAAAATTTCATGAAAAAATGCCAAACGATTTAAGAGCAACGTTAAAAAAATGTATTTAAATTTTTATCTTATACACCCTGTAACTATTTTTGGGTGCACTTTTGTATATAGGTAAGTACGGTTTTAATCGACCTATTTTTGACCCAAGAATACGTGGTATAATTTATGACTAATCTTTTTGAAACACCCTGTATAAAATGAAGGGCTCGGGTGTAAAAGTTGTTAAGTGGCATTGTATTGTTTTTTGGTTACAAGCATTTTTAATTGTTTTATAATTATAAAATCAGGGTTATATTATTCAATCCTTTTATTGCACTGACCATAGATATAGAAACCAGAAGATGTAACCACAACAATCAGTCACATTCTAAGCTAATGTGGTGGATAAGATTACAGTTGATTTACCACATTGCCAAGTCTATCTAAATTACTTTCTAATAGTTTTCAGCAAATACGAAACCTCTACTATTCCTGTTAAATATTGTTAATATTAACTGAATTATTAAGTACGTGTAAGATCGGGTTGAAGTAACTTTTGAAATACTACAAACCAAATATAATCTTTGTTAATCAATTATATAAAAAATAAGTACAGTGATAATAAAAAAATCGGCCTAAACGTGGCAACCGCGCTTAGCTGCATCCCATTCATAAATTGTTCATATGACTCATGACGCTTTACCACAGCATATAAAACAACCAGCAATATTTCTCCCCCATTTTTTCGCATCTGAGCAGTTCGCCGCGCAAGACGTTGCTCGATTTAGAACCTTTCTAAACCAGTCAGTAGCGGATGTGATTGCATGGGCGAGAGGTTAGATTTATTTGTTGTGTTTATTCATTTGTGTTTAGTTGCCAGTGGCGGAGTTATTTTTATAGTTTTAAACCTTTTGTATTTAGTATTAACTTTTATTTAGTATTAGTATTATTAGTTTATAGAAATTAGGGAAAAACATTACAATATGACTTCGAAGGCAAAATACGGTGTGGTTTGTGCTTTTTAAAAATAAACATTCATGCGAATCCTAAATAGTATTTATTTATAGTTTCTTTATTCAAAATAAAAAAAAGTATATTTTATTAAATTACAGTTTACTATTGGATCAGCACTACTATTTTTTGTACGACCTAAAATTCAACAATAAAAAAAATAATAGCATGCATGGTTGGTCGCGTTGTTCTCGCAGATACATCCATTCTAATTACGGCTTTTTAAAAATAAACAATCATGTGAATCCTAAATAGTATTTATTTATAGTTTTTGTATTCAAAATATAACAAAAGTATAGAAGGGGTGGTCATAGTACTCTACTGGAAATTGCAGCTATGATTTCCCATATTTACGAAATTACTTGTTGGTGACTTTATCTCTGTAGGCCAAAATTAATTAAAAAAAAATAAAAATTTATTGTCCTGTGGCCGAGCCTTACCTTGGTTATAGAACTCTTATCAGGATATCGTATGAAGGTACAGGATTGAAAATGGTGGATGTTCTGTAAAATTAATAATATAGATTTAATAAGTAAACAATATCATTGAATTTTTAAATGAACAATTTGTTAAAGGCTAAAGTTACTCTATTTTCAATACTTTAAGATCATGTTGAATATTTTGTCAAAGTATACAAACTTCGTCCTACATTTTCTAGATATTGTCATACGTGGTACTCGTAATCTCTTTTATCTTACTCATTATCTTTATACTTATACTACTTGCTCTTTGCACAGCACATAGGATAAAAACTATTTCAAAAATAGAGATAGGGAATATTCGTAACCTGGAGGAGAAAATTGAGATATTAATGCCGAAATTATTGAAATCATGCGGTCCAGGTCATGATCAGCCTAAGTTAATAATACCTTTCTTAACTAAATTAATAAGAGATAATATTGAAAAAATTACTAATTATACATCGCAAGCCGTACCATGCAGCATCCTATCAGATTGTTTTAAGGTAGATAAAGAAAATAATAAAGAAGGCACTAATACGAATATTTCTTAAGCCTTCATATTTGAGGCATGCCGCTTCTTCAGCGGCATTTACAGCTGGAGTTAACATAGAAGCGATTAGAGCTGCAGCCGGTTGGTCAAAGATTTCCCAGGAATGTTATAAAGTTTATAACAAATCGCCCATCAATGACAATGAACTAGCTAGAAAAATTAACTCCTGATTTACAAATTAGAAATCTAAAATTTGTTTAATTTAATATAAATACATCTATTCGTATTTTGATATGGTATTAGATTATAATTAAAATAGTTAAAAATGAAAACATATAATTTGTTATTTTGTACTCTTTCTTGTATTATTTTCAATGGAAAAAATAAATAAGAATTTTGATAAAATGGTATTAATTAAAGTTACTTATTATTATTATTATTATTATTATTATTATTATTATTATTATTATTATTATTATTATTATTATTATTATTATTATTATTATTATTATTATTATTATTATTATTATTATTATTATTATTATTATTATTATTATTATTATTATTATTATTATTATTATTATTATTATTATTATTATTATTATTATTATTATTATTATTATTATTATTATTATTATTATTATTATTATTATTATTATTATTATTATTATTATTATTATTATTATTATTATTATTATTATTATTATTATTATTATTATTATTATTATTATTATTATTATTATTATTATTATTATTATTATTATTATTATTATTATTATTATTATTATTATTATTATTATTATTATTATTATTATTATTATTATTATTATTATTATTATTATTATTATTATTATTATTATTATTATTATTATTATTATTATTATTATTATTATTATTATTATTATTATTATTATTATTATTATTATTATTATTATTATTATTATTATTATTATTATTATTATTATTATTATTATTATTATTATTATTATTATTATTATTATTATTATTATTATTATTATTATTATTATTATTATTATTATTATTATTATTATTATTATTATTATTATTATTATTATTATTATTATTATTATTATTATTATTATTATTATTATTATTATTATTATTATTATTATTATTATTATTATTATTATTATTATTATTATTATTATTATTATTATTATTATTATTATTATTATTATTATTATTATTATTATTATTATTATTATTATTATTATTATTATTATTATTATTATTATTATTATTATTATTATTATTATTATTATTATTATTATTATTATTATTATTATTATTATTATTATTTATTATTATTATTATTATTATTATTATTATTATTATTATTATTATTATTATTATTATTATTATTATTATTATTATTATTATTATTATTATTATTATTATTATTATTATTATTATTATTATTATTATTATTATTATTATTATTATTATTATTATTATTATTATTATTATTATTATTATTATTATTATTATTATTATTATTATTATTATTATTATTATTATTATTATTATTATTATTATTATTATTATTATTATTATTATTATTATTATTATTATTATTATTATTATTATTATTATTATTATTATTATTATTATTATTATTATTATTATTATTATTATTATTATTATTATTATTATTATTATTATTATTATTATTATTATTATTATTATTATTATTATTATTATTATTATTATTATTATTATTATTATTATTATTATTATTATTATTATTATTATTATTATTATTATTATTATTATTATTATTATTATTATTATTATTATTATTATTATTATTATTATTATTATTATTATTATTATTATTATTATTATTATTATTATTATTATTATTATTATTATTATTTATTATTATTATTATTATTATTATTATTATTATTATTATTATTATTATTATTATTATTATTATTATTATTATTATTATTATTATTATTATTATTATTATTATTATTATTATTATTATTATTATTATTATTATTATTATTATTATTATTATTATTATTATTATTATTATTTATTATTATTATTATTATTATTATTATTATTATTATTATTATTATTATTATTATTATTATTATTATTATTATTATTATTATTATTATTATTATTATTATTATTATTATTATTATTATTATTATTATTATTATTATTATTATTATTATTATTATTATTATTATTATTATTATTATTATTATTATTATTATTATTATTATTATTATTATTATTATTATTATTATTATTATTATTATTATTATTATTATTATTATTATTATTATTATTATTATTATTATTATTATTATTATTATTATTATTATTATTATTATTATTATTATTATTATTATTATTATTATTATTATTATTATTATTATTATTATTATTATTATTATTATTATTATTATTATTATTATTATTATTATTATTATTATTATTATTATTATTATTATTATTATTATTATTATTATTATTATTATTATTATTATTATTATTATTATTATTATTATTATTATTATTATTATTATTATTATTATTATTATTATTATTATTATTATTATTATTATTATTATTATTATTATTATTATTATTATTATTATTATTATTATTATTATTATTATTATTATTATTATTATTATTATTATTATTATTATTATTATTATTATTATAAGGACTTTACTTATAATTATATAGGACTCTACTTAAAAAAAGGGCATCGAAGAATATCGCTCCCGTGCTTTAAACATCTACGGCTTTGAAAAATTAACAATCATGCGAATCCTAAATAGTATTTATTTAGTTTTTTTTTATTTAAAATATAAAAAAAATATATAATTAATAAGTTATTCAGAAGAATCATTATTTTCTATATCAGTATTAAAACATTTGTCGCAGATTGTTCTATCATGTATTTGGCAGGCATCTATTTTTGTACTTATCTAATTAGTTTATTTTGTGGCAACAAATTTTTAAATTAAGAAATACAGTTGTCGTAATTCATAAAAATATTTAAAGCAATGAAGATCTAAAGTTTTCCGTTTGCATCTATTTATGTCTCTAATTAGTTTATTGCGAATATTAAATTTTCAAATTGGGATTTTCGGATGTCATTCTCAAAAACTATTTAAAATAGTTTACCCGAGGGCTACATCTATTTATGTTCTTATCTAAATAGTTTATTGTGATAATCTTCACTTGTCTTATTACATTTAGCAAATATTAAATATTATAATGCCATGCGATATTTGCAACCAATATTCAAAGGCACGTGAAGAGATAAAAGAGTCATCTTTATATATATTTTTTAAAGGTTATTACCAGAATGCCCAGTCTGACCCATATGTCAACCTTAGAAATCCACATGATGATTTTTCATAAATAAAAAGCACCATTGAAACAATATTATAAAGCAATTTTATAACGTTTATAACTGAGCCAAAAATTTGTGAGCGGTATATTAATATTTGCAAAGATATTTCTTACACACATTTGTGCCCGCATTTTCCCAAAAATTTGTAATCTATTTAAATTTAAGAGTTCGTTTATATTATACTTTTAAAAAATAAAAATTTTAATAATATTAATAAAAATAAGTTAATTATATGGCGCCATGCATAAAATTTTAAAATGTATGTACTTGTACTATTGTAATATAAATATTTTTTAAAGGAAAAAAAATATGTACCTACTTGTTATCTAAAAAACGTGTTTTTTTTATTCCTCACCAAAAAAACACCTGACAATTAAAAACAAATGCTTTAACAAACGAATAAGTCAACAATTAAACAATGTTTTATTATTTCTTAAATTCATCCTAATACGTTCCCGACACAACATAGCCGAAAATTCGCAAATATTCCTAATCCGACCCCGACTTCTAAATCGAAGTGACATAAGCAAGGTCAAATTTCTATTTTTAGAAAGGGGCGGGAGTAATACTGCTGGTTATTTATTATGCTGTGGCTTTACTATCGTTTTTGTACAAGGTTAAGTAGTATCAGTTGTATACCAGACAGGGAAGCGTGGACGGGAGGACCTCCTATTCATGCAGATCTCACCTGGTATACAGACGGCTCCAAAACCCCTGAAGGTTCAGGAGTAGGTATATATAGTACCAAGCCAAAGACAGGAATCTCACTGAGCTTAGGTAAACATGCGACAGTATTCCAGGCAGAAATAGCAGCAATACATCACTGCGCAAAAGAAGTATTAAGACAGAAGGTAAATGGAAAAACCACTGTCATATACTCAGACAGTCAAGCGACGTTAAAAGCACTCAGTTCCATGCAGGTACACTCAAAGCTTGTGTGGGACTGTTTGGAAGCCCTAACAGAGCTGGGTAGTCAAAACCTTAGCGTGGGTACCAGGCCACAGGGGACACAAAGGCAATGAAGAGGCTGATTTACTAGCCCGAGAAGAAGCATCAAATGCTCTTATTGGCCCAGAACCCTTCTGTGGTGTAACAAAAACAACTATCAGAACATGCACAAAGCAGTGGATGTTTAAAAAATCTCAGGAGTGGTGGGAAAACTCACCAGGACAGAGACAGGCCAAAAAGTTCTTAAAAGGACCATCGTCTAAACTCACCGAGCATCTACTAAGCCTTAATAGGAAAAATACTAGAATACTAGTAGGTCTATTAACAGGGCATTGTAGGCTTAACAAACATATGTTCAATATCGGTCTGACAGAAGAGGTCTTGTGCCGATTCTGTCAAGAAGAAGAGGAAACGGCAGAACACGTATTGTGCTACTGCGAAGGTCTAGTAAGACTGAGATTCCTTACACTTGGGGAAGAAAAACCAAGGGCAACTAGCTATACCGGAGAACTACTTTCCAGTCTATGGAGTTTACTACAAAAGACCGCATTAGACAAGGTACTCTAAACAATGATTAAAGGATATCCACAATAGATCTGAAAAGGTCGAGGTGGGGGAGGCCACATGGCCCATAGTCCTAATTAAATCTAATCTAATCTAATCAGTTGTCAAATCGTCTTTATTGTTTCTTATACTTTTTGGACAATATTAAACATTTTATTCCGCAAATATGGTTAGAAAGTGTGAAGTATGCAAAGAATTGTATTATCTAAATCCAAATTTATTGTTCTACAAGTAAGTTTAAATTGAAGTAAATTATAGGTTATATTTTTTAATCATTGGCGTATCTGCAGTGTATACAATATTTGTACATTTATAAACAAGCAAATATTTATTTTTTCTTTTTAAATTATATTTAAAGTTGATACTAATAACTGTTTCAGGTTTCCTGCAAATTTTAAGAGAAAAAAGCTTGGTTTGGTATTTTGGGAATGAATTTGGAACGGGTGCTCTAGCCATTTTGAGAATAGCAATTTCTTATTTACATCGAATGGCCTGAAATATTTGAAAAATTATGCTAGTTCAAAACAAGTTAATCTTCCTAACACCTCAAGGTAATCATAATGTAAATATATCTTCTTTTGCACCCTCAAAGTATGTGATTGCATATCATTAAATATTTATTCATTTTGTAGCTCTCCATCAGTTTCTAAAGAAGTTGGTATAGACGATTTATTCCATCTCGTAAGGTATAATATTAAATATATAATTTATATTACTAAAAAATATCTTATAGCTAACTATAATATTAGTAGAATAGCTCTGCAGGTATACCTATATATATATATATTTTTTTTTAATAATTGTCTGTTATGTGTAGTTAAAATTTTAATCGGACTATATCCTATCCAGGGCATGCAACACTACTACTACTACTACTACTACTACTACTACTACTACTACTACTACTACTACTACTACTACTACTACTACTACTACTACTACTACTACTACTACTACTACTACTACTACTACTACTACTACTACTACTACTACTACTACTACTACTACTACTACTACTACTACTACTACTACTACTACTACTACTACTACTACTACTACTACTACTACTCTAGGAAGGGCGAGGGACAAGGCTACGTGTGGATCGAAACAGACAGGGTTATTATATATGGTTGCTACATATCACCAAACATAGATATTGTCTCATTTACTGATTACCTTCATAGACTACGAATAGACATGAAAACACATAAAAAAGAAATCCTAGTTGGTGGAGACTTTAACGCTAAATCATATCTTTGGAGCTCCAAAGTGGAAGACAAAAGGGGACGGATTCTAACAGAATGGCTGAGCGAAGAAGATCTGGAGATACACAACGTGGGCGATGTACCTACCTTCGTAAGGGGAGAAAGTAAATCGTACATCGATATTACCTTTACTACCAAGGGAATTGCGAAATACGTCAAAAACTGGAAAGTTCTAGAACAAGAAAATTTGAGCCTACACCAGCACATAACCTACAATATTAACACGACAGAGAAAGAAAATGGACAAAAACAACGAATAGCGAATAAAGGCTGGAAAATATCACCAGCTAACATTAAAAACTGTTCAGAAGAAGTGGGCAGATTACTGGACGAGAGGACTGACCAAATAGATGCAAAAGATCTGACTAAAATAATCCAAACGGCGTGTCATAAAAACCTACCAAGGAAAAAATCTATACCAAATAGAAAACCTGTCTACTGGTGGAACAATGAGGTTGCAGATAAGCGGAAAAAATGTATTCAAGCTAAAAGGGTATTATCAAGGGCCAATAAAAGAAACAGTGTACTTCAAATAAGGCAATGTAAGGAATCGTACAAACAAAGTAGATCACTCCTAAAAACGGCAATATTAGAGGCAAAGAAGACAGCATGGCAAAAGGTAATCGATGAAGTAGACAATGATATCTGGGGTAAGGGTTATCAAATTGTCAGCAGAAAACTAAAATCTTTCTCGCCTATAAGTCTATCAGAAGACCAGAAACTAATAATAGCTAAGGAACTATTTCCGACCTATCCAACCGTTGAATGGGAAAAGTTGCGAGTGGATAAAAATGAGATACCCTTATTCACAATAGCGGAACTATTAGAGGCGAAAGAGAGAATCAGAGAACGAAAAGCACCGGGTCCTGACTGGATACCACCCGAACTAGTTAAAGTTGTTGTGGGAGACCATGCCCAAAAATGTCTCGTCATTCTCAATAACATCCTCGTGGAAGGCATATTTCCCAAAGAATGGAAACTGGCAAGGTTAACATTAATCGAGAAAAACAAGCCTGGACAACAAGAAAAGACATACAGACCAATATGTCTACTAAATGTTTTAGGGAAGTTTCTAGAACAACTCATTGCCAAGAGACTCAAAAAAGAGATAGAAAGAACCGGAGACCTATCAGACGAACAATATGGCTTTCGCGAGGGCCGAACAACCACCGATGCCCTGGAAAGAGTACAAAAAATCGCTGATGAAGCAAATGAGAGAGTAGGAAGGAAAAGATGCATTTTAATAACGCTAGATGTCCAGAATGCCTTTAACTCGGCCCCCTGGGAAGGAATTCTCGATGACCTCAGGCGTAGAGGAACCGTTGGATATTTATACAACCTGATAGCAACTTACTTACAAGATAGAAGCCTAATAGTAGGAGAAAACAGTAAAATAGATGTAACGTGCGGAGTCCCACAAGGATCTGTTATAGGACCCATCCTTTGGAACACGTATTACGATGATATCCTAAAATTACCTGTCCCACGCGGAGTCACCTTAGTTGGCTATGCAGATGACCTAGGAATAGTTGTAGTGGCGAAGAACGAAGATGACTTGAAAGATAAGGCCCACCAAGCAATAGAAACAATTGTAGATAGGCTAAAAGAAAAGAAACTATGTATTGCACCTCAAAAGACGGAGGTAGTTATACTGGCAGGTGGTAGAACAATAAAATCTATAAAAATCAAAGTACAAGACGCAGTGATTGAAAGCCAAGAGAGTGTCAAATACCTTGGCGTCCATCTGGACAGAAACTTGAGAATGGGGCAACATATAAGAAAAACGGCCGAGAAGGCCAGCAAAGCCTTAGGAAACATAAGCAGACTAATGCCAAATGTAGGTGGCCCACGAGAGGATAGTAGGAGAATCCTATGTACAGTTGTACAGTCTGTAATGCTATATGGAGCTAGCATATGGGAAAGGGCCATAAAGAAAGAAATGTATCGAAAAATGCTTCTAAGTGTCCAGAGGAAGGCCGCGATTAGAATCGCTAGCGCCTATAGAACAACGTCCACTGAGGCACTTCTCGTCATGGCAAGGACTCCACCAATACACTTGCTAGTGGAAGAAAGGAAACTTATACAGAACGGGGTTATAAAGAAAGAAGCAAGAGATCGAATTATAGTACAATGGCAGGAAGAATGGGAGTTGGAAACTAATAAGGCAAAATGGACAAAACAGCTAATTAAACGCATCGAACCATGGGTAAACAGGAAATGGGGACAAGTAAACTTCTTTATTACACAGATCCTAACCGGACATGGCAACTTCCAGGCGTACTTAAAACGTTTTAAAATTGTGGACACCGACGAATGTACATATTGCGGCCTAGAAGATACAGCTGAACACACATTCTTTGAATGTATTAGATGGGTAGAGATCAGAACAGACACGGAGAGGACTACAGGGAAACTAACACCAGACATCCTAATTGACAAAATGCTAGCCAGAGAAGATTACTGGAAAAAAATTAACAAGATGGCCATGATGATTGTCTCTGCCAAAAGAAAGGAAGCAGTGAGGATACAAGGTTAAAATACAGAAAACAACAAATAACGTCCGACCTACCTCGTAGTAATACCAGCCGGCAGATCCGAGGAGGTCCACTATCGACGAATGGGGTGGTTTTAGTGGGTATACCGGCCTTGCACCCTTCAGCCGGGAGTCCTACACTACCAGGTACGGGCAGAACCACATGCCTGGTGTCCGTAATGGATTCCCACCCTACCAGAAAAAAAAAAAAAAAAAAAAAAAAAAAAAAAAAAAAAAAAACTACTACTACTACTACTACTACTACTACTACTACTACTACTACTACTACTACTACTACTACTACTACTACTACTACTACTACTACTACTACTACTACTACTACTACTACTACTACTACTACTACTACTACTACTACTACTACTACTACTACTACTACTACTGGAAATAGCGGATGAAGCCAATGAAAGAGTAGGCCGAAAAAGATGTGTCCTAATAACGCTTGACGTAAAAAACGCTTTTAATACCGCCCCTTGGGAAGGTATTTTACAGGAGCTACGCCGAAGGAAGGTCGCGGCATACCTTTATAACTTAATTAGTAGCTATCTAGAAGACCGAATTCTGTATGTCGGAAGTAACAAGCAAATGAGGATGACATGTGGCGTTCCCCAAGGATCCGTGATAGGGCCAACAATGTGGAACCTCTATTATGATGGGGTATTTAAGATCCCGGTACCAAATGGAGTCAAACTTATCGGGTATGCGGATGACCTAGCCATCCTAGTTGTAGAGAAAACGGCGATACAGCTAGAAAATACGGCAAACAGAGTGATAAGGGACGTTTTGGAATGGATGGACCAAAAGAAACTAAAATTAGCGGAACAAAAAACGGAAGCGGTTCTACTGGCAGCAGGTAGAAAAATAAAAAACATAACTGTGCGTGTAAACAACTTAGAAATCACGAGCCAGGAGAACCTAAAATACTTAGGCATCCACTTAGATAGGAACATGTACATGGGCCACCACATAAGAGAAACTGCTAAAAAGGCTAACAAGGCAATTGCCAACCTCGCACGCATCATGCCAAATCTAGGAGGCCCCAAAGAAAGTACAAGACGTATGCTGTTGGCTGTTGTAAACTCAATAGTACTATACGGATCAGTAATATGGCAAAGAGCAATGAAAAAACAAATATACAGGAACATTCTAACTGGAGTACAGAGGAAAACTGCCATCAGGATAGCCAGCGCATACAGGACCACGTCGACAAAGGCACTGCTAGTCATAGCAAGAATCCCTCCAGTTGATCTGCTTGCCGAGGAAAAGGCTATGTTAGACCAAGGATACGACAATAAAGAAGCTAATCGCATAATACTGGATCAATGGCAGCAAAGATGGGAAGAGGATGCTGGAAAAGCAAACTGGACCAAGAGACTCGTACCTGACATTAGACCATGGGTAAACAGGAAACACGGACAGGTAAATTACTACCTTACACAACTCCTAACGGGACATGGATGCTTCAACTTCTACTTCCATCGGTTTAAAATAAAAGAAGAAAACAAATGCATATATTGCGATATTCCGGACACAACCGAGCATACCTTCTTCGAATGCGTAAGATGGACTGAGGAGAGAAAACAAGCGGAATTAAAAATAGGTCGAATTACTCCCGAAAATGTAGTGTTCAAAATGCTAGAGAGCGAACTTACCTGGGGAACAGTGGATAAAATGGTCACAAGAGTGTTGAGCTTAAAACGCCGAGAAATGGAAGCTCAAAGATAAAAAAAAAAAAAAGGAAAGAAACCGTAACATCAATTGAAACCGCCGACCTATTCGAAGTAATGCCCGACGGCAGTTCCAAATAGGTCCAACCAAGGCGATGGGTGGTTTTAGTGGGTATACCGGCCTTGCACCATTCAGCCGGGAGTCCCACACTATCAGGTATGGGCAGAACCATATGCCTGGTGTCCGTAATGGATTCCCACCCAACCAGAAAAAAAAAAAAAAAAAAAAAAAAAAAAAAACTACTACTACTACTACTACTACTACTACTACTACTACTCTGGTGTGGAGTTGCCAATCTCCCATCCAGCGCGTCCCCGGGTGGCGGATTGGGGAATGCTTCCCAGCAATGGGTGGTACCGATCAAATGAAATAGTCGGCGCGGACCAAAATTGGCACAAACAACGGACCGGCAATGAACAATGACACTCTTCTGGAAACTTTATATGATGGACTATGACCAGGCAATGAATTAGGAATCAACCCAAAAGAAAAAATATGGAATTAGACATTACTGATAATTCGTCTACGGTGCAGGGGAGGGATACCCCAGTACCGGTCCGAGTGGAGGGTGGTGAAGCAGGCCCCCGCGGACCGTCATCTAGCGACTGCGATTTTCTCTCGGTGACAGCCCAGGCCGAGAAGAAAATTATTACTACTGAGCAAAATGAGGACGAAGATGCGGTCTTTAAAAGAAGAGACTCGCTGCCGAGAACGCCTACAAAAGAAACTAGCACGGAATGGGATCCTTTCGACAGAAGGGACTCATTGAAAAGAACCCCCCCAAGAACACGGTCGAACTCATTGACAGGACAAATAGATCCCCACGTCAATGTCGGCCAAAGTAAAAAGGAACCTACCGGTACTGACAAAAAGAGGAGAAGAATGGAAACCCCCGAAAAAACCAATGAGACATACCAGAAGGAAATTCGAAAAATGGAAAGAGAGTACGTCCTATTTAAGGAGTTGTTACGTAAAATAGTTGAGGAAGCAAAAACACTCAAAACAGCCGTAACCGAAATTCCAAATACCAAAAAGGAAATCAAAACTGCGGCACGGAAACTGGATTACCATGCAAAAGAAATGCAAACCTCGACGGCCTTCATTGATGAAATGTTTTTCACTTTAGAAGTAAACGGACCAATACCTGATATCTCAGTTAAAACGACTACTGATATGAGCGCACAAACGGAAGAGGCATACAAACCAGCACAAGAAAACTCAGCGAGAAAAACTGTTGATGCCAGCACACAAACGTATAGTAAAGCACAAGAAGACAAAGAAATCGCTATACAAGAAATAGAAGCTAAGCTAAATAGAGAGCTTGATAGAGATGAGTTAAACACCTTAATCGAAACGAAATGGCCGGATGAAATCTATAAAAGATGTAAAGCTGCCATTGACACGGAGACTAGCAAAGAAAAAAGAGATATAATTATCATTCTAAAAGAAGGAGAAGAACAAGAACGCAGGTTGCTCCAGAAACCCATCGAAAGTAACCCACAACTAGCAACCATGCTAGAAGAGAGACAGTTGAAGACTGGAAAAATGGTCTGCAGCAAAACCTCCAGTGTTCTGATTACAGACGACCATGAAAGCAATAATAACATGGACCGATACACGTATCTCATTATGACTGAATCAGGCGGGGAAACGAACGAGGACAGAGATAACCTAACAGAAAATATCAAAAAAGCAATGCGTGCCCTTAAGAAAGTTAACCGAAATACTGTGATATGTACAATGGACAAACAAGTAAATGAGATAAGGACAAGAAAGTTACTGGAATATATCTGCAGGAAGGAAGACATGGATCTTTCACTTTATATGAGTAGAACCAGACGTAGACAAAGTACCTTCTACGGACAAGAAGATAAACAGACCAGAAGAAACAAGGATATAGAAACCATTATAATAAAACCAACAGAGGGAAGCACTTACGCCGATATAATGAGAAACATGAAAAAGGATGTAAATACAGAGGGTATACTAATAGACAGAGTAGATAAATCAGAGGAAGGAAATATACATATAAAAATAAAAGGACAAGAGGAAAAAAACAGGCACGCATTCAAAGAACAGCTGACCCAAAAACTAAGCAACATGGCAAAAGTAGAGACAAAACAAATAAATCAAACGGTAAGGATCCTAGACATAAATGATACCATTCAAATGGAAGAAGCCCAAGAGCTCATTAAAAAAGAGATCGAAAATATTGGAGGGCAACATGATGGCATGCAAATCAGGATGGCAGGCAAATCAAATATAAGAGGGTTAAAGTATGCTTTCTTATCTGTTGGCACAGACACTGCACAAAAACTACTATCTAGAAGAAAAATAGGAGAAGGATGGAATAGATGGACAGTAAAAGAAGTAGAAAATGTACAAAAGTGTTATAACTGCTACAGGGTTGGACACATAGCAAGTAACTGCAATAAAAAGGAACCCAAGGACCTATGTCATAATTGTGGACAACAGGGACATCTCAGAAAAGACTGTAAAAACATGGTAAAATGCTACCTATGCAACACCGAAGGACACAAAGCAGAGACAATGAGATGCCCAGAGTATCGAATGCTTATCCAACAGCAAAGGCAGGAGAAAAGGGTAAGGTTGTCGAGCGTATTTTAATGAAAATAACTGTACTACAAGGCAATGTCGACAGAGGCAACCAAGCGATGGACATGGTATACAAATTCTCGGAAGAATATAAGGCGGACTTGGTTATTATGGCGGAACCCAATAAGAAAAAACTAGCCCAATCCCAGTGGCAAGTAGACTTAGATCAAGATGTTGCAATACACATTCCCAATAAAAATATTAGCGTGTATCAGAGAGGCTGTGGTCATGGCTTCGTATGGATAGAATTGCAAGCTCTGGTCATATATGGATGCTATATATCACCTAACGTAGATTTAGAACACTTTACTAACTACATTAATATTTTGAAAGCAGACTTAAAACGGCATACAAAAGAAATAGTAATAGGTGGAGACTTTAATGCAAAATCTTACAGCTGGGGATCTAAAAAAGAAGACAAAAGAGGGGAAATATTGGTAGAGTGGCTTGCACAAGACGACGTAATAGTGCATAACCAGGGAAGTGTTCCCACTTTCGTTAGAGGCTACAGCGAGTCCTATATTGACTTAACATTAAGCACTAGAAAAATAGCGAAACACTTAACTAAATGGAGGGTTTTAGAAGAAGAAAATCTAAGCTTTCATCAACATATATGCTACGATATTGATGATAACATAAGAGACAAAGACAGCGTCAAAAATAAGAATCGAAGATGGACGGTCAAAAAAGAAAGCATGGATGACCTAATCGAAGAGGTAGGAAGAATAATTAAAGCTCAAAATGAAGTTATAGGTGTTAAAGAGCTAACAGAAATAGTAACAAAAGCGTGTAATAAAGTATTTCCCTCCAAAAAGTCTAAATTCAACAAAAAACCGGTATATTGGTGGTCGAATAGGGTTGCTGATACAAGAACAGAATGCCTGAGATATAAAAGGGCCATGACCAGAGCAAATCGAAAGAAAGACGAAAACCAAAAGAGAATCGCTCAAGAACTATACCGAAATGCTAGAACAACCCTAAAAAATGTTATTATCCAAGAAAAGAAGAACGCATGGAAAAAGGTTATAGAAGATATCAACAACGATACCTGGGGTAAAGGCTACCAGATAGTGATGAAGCACCTAAAGACGGCACCAGATACAATACTGACAGACGAAAAGCAACTAGAAATCGCAAAAACACTCTTTCCAGAACATCCGGTAAAAAAATGGCGAAAAATACCAGTCAAGAGAAACGAAGTTCCAAGCTTTTCAAAATGGGAACTAATTGAGGCAAGCAATAGAATAAAAGAAAAAAAGGCTCCAGGACCGGACTCAATACCACCAGAAGTAATCAAGGCGGCTACCAAAAACTACCCCGACACGTACCTAAACGTCCTAAACGAACTGCTAAAAAAAGGAGAATTCCCGCGCGAGTGGAAAACAGCAAAACTCGTTCTAATAGAAAAGAACAAATCCGGACAAGGTGAGAAAACTTATCGACCAATATGCCTGCTCAACGTTATAGGAAAATTATTCGAACAACTAATCCTAGACAGGTTAAAAAGAGAAATAGATAGAAAAGGATCTCTGGCTATTCACCAGTATGGTTTTAGAGAAGGGAAGTCAACAATCGACGCACTAGAGGTGGTTCGAGAAACAGCAGAAGAAGCCAGTCAAAAAACAGCAAGAGAAAGATGTATGATTATCTCTTTGGACATACAGAACGCATTTAACTCGGCACCGTGGGAAGGCATATTAAATGAAATACAAAGAAGAGAAATGGCTCCATATTTGTATAACATTGTGGCTAGCTATTTTGAAAACCGAACCCTACTAGTGGGGGAAAATGGAAAAATAGAGCTGTCAAGTGGAGTTCCCCAAGGTTTCGTTCTGGGCCCGACCCTATGGAACCTTTACTATGATGGAGTGTTGAGACTACTGGTTCCTAGAGGAGTTAAGCTTATTGCATACGCCGATGATCTCGGGATACTAGTAACAGACAAAAATGCCACTCAGATGGAAGCAAAGGCCAACGAAGTACTGACGAATGTGACTGAATGGATGGATAACAAAAAATTAAAGCTCGCACCACATAAAACGGAGGCAGTGCTACTTGCGGGGGGACGAAAAACAAAGAGCGCTACGGTAACGGTACAGGGAGTTACGATAAACACTAAGGAATCCATCAAATATCTTGGAGTACATTTAAACCGGAATATGACAATGAGTACCCACATACAAAAGACGGCTGAAAAAGCATGTAAGGCGATAGGAAACCTACAAAGGCTAATGCCTAAAGTAGGGGGACCAAGAGAAAATAGCAGGAGGATCCTATTTTACGTTGTACAATCCATCATATTGTACGGAGCCACAATATGGAAAAAAGCCATGAGGAAACAGTTATACAGGGGCATGTTCCTAAAAGTCCAACGTAGAGTAGCAATCAACATAACAAGTGCATACAGAACAGCATCTACAAAAGCCCTGCTGGTAATAGCCAGAACACCTCCATTGGATATACTAGCTGAAGAACGGGAGCTTATACGAAATGGTACGGATAGAACAGTAACAAAAGAAATTATACTGGGAAAATGGAAAGAGAGATGGGAAAAAGACGAAGGGACTGCAGAATGGACCAAAAGACTAATACCAGACCTATACCTCTGGAATGACAGAAATCATGGTGAAGTTGATTTTTATATGACTCAACTTCTGACGGGACATGGAACCTTCCAATCCTATCTGTTTAGATTCAAACTTGCTGATACAGACGAATGCCTATACTGTAGATCAGTCGATACAGTAGAACATACATTTTTTAAATGTGTAAGATGGGAAGATGATCGACAAGCCACTCAAAACAAATTGGGAATAATAACACCGGACAACATAATCAATAAGATCCTACAGAGCAAAGAGAACTGGAATACCATTAAAAACTATTCAGCAAAAATCCTGTCAACAAAAAAGAAAAGACATGAATAGAATAAGATAAAATGAATAAAATGGGAAGAATATGTAAAACATCTATCCTCGCCGACCTATTTGAAGTAATGCCTGACGGCAGTCCCAAATAGGTTCCTTACTCAGGCGATGGGGTGGGTTTAGTGGGTATACCGGCCTTGCACCCTTCAGCCGGGAGTCCTACACTACCAGGTACGGGCAGAACCACATGCCTGGTGTCCGTAACGGATTCCCACCCTACCAGAAAAAAAAAAAAAAAAAAAAAAAAAAAAACTACTACTACTACTACTACTACTACTACTACTACTACTACTACTACTACTACTACTACTACTACTACTACTACTACTACTACTACTACTACTACTACTACTACTACTACTACTACTACTACTACTACTACTACTACTGGTATGCGGATGACCTAGCCATCCTAGTTGTAGAGAAAACGGCGATACAGCTAGAAAATACGGCAAACAGAGTGATAAGGGACGTTTTGGAATGGATGGACCAAAAGAAACTAAAATTAGCGGAACAAAAAACGGAAGCGGTTCTACTGGCAGCAGGTAGAAAAATAAAAAACATAACTGTGCGTGTAAACAACTTAGAAATCACGAGCCAGGAGAACCTAAAATACTTAGGCATCCACTTAGATAGGAACATGTACATGGGCCACCACATAAGAGAAACTGCTAAAAAGGCTAACAAGGCAATTGCCAACCTCGCACGCATCATGCCAAATCTAGGAGGCCCCAAAGAAAGTACAAGACGTATGCTGTTGGCTGTTGTAAACTCAATAGTACTATACGGATCAGTAATATGGCAAAGAGCAATGAAAAAACAAATATACAGGAACATTCTAACTGGAGTACAGAGGAAAACTGCCATCAGGATAGCCAGCGCATACAGGACCACGTCGACAAAGGCACTGCTAGTCATAGCAAGAATCCCTCCAGTTGATCTGCTTGCCGAGGAAAAGGCTATGTTAGACCAAGGATACGACAATAAAGAAGCTAATCGCATAATACTGGATCAATGGCAGCAAAGATGGGAAGAGGATGCTGGAAAAGCAAACTGGACCAAGAGACTCGTACCTGACATTAGACCATGGGTAAACAGGAAACACGGACAGGTAAATTACTACCTTACACAACTCCTAACGGGACATGGATGCTTCAACTTCTACTTCCATCGGTTTAAAATAAAAGAAGAAAACAAATGCATATATTGCGATATTCCGGACACAACCGAGCATACCTTCTTCGAATGCGTAAGATGGACTGAGGAGAGAAAACAAGCGGAATTAAAAATAGGTCGAATTACTCCCGAAAATGTAGTGTTCAAAATGCTAGAGAGCGAACTTACCTGGGGAACAGTGGATAAAATGGTCACAAGAGTGTTGAGCTTAAAACGCCGAGAAATGGAAGCTCAAAGATAAAAAAAAAAAAGGAAAGAAACCGTAACATCAATTGAAACCGCCGACCTATTCGAAGTAATGCCCGACGGCAGTTCCAAATAGGTCCAACCAAGGCGATGGGTGGTTTTAGTGGGTATACCGGCCTTGCACCATTCAGCCGGGAGTCCCACACTATCAGGTATGGGCAGAACCATATGCCTGGTGTCCGTAATGGATTCCCACCCAACCAGAAAAAAAAAAAAAAAAAAAAAAAAAAACTACTACTACTACTACTACTACTACTACTACTACTACTACTACTACTACTACTACTACTACTACTACTACTACTACTACTACTACTACTACTACTACTACTACTACTACTACTACTACTACTACTACTACTACTACTACTACTACTACTACTACTACTACTACTACTACTACTACTACTACTACTACTACTACTACTACTACTACTACTACTACTACTACTACTACTACTACTACTCTGGTGTGGAATTGCTAATCTCCCATCCAGCGCGTCCCCGGGTGGCGGATTGGGGAACGCTTCTCATATTCTATATGGGTGGTACCGATGAAATTAAATAGTCGGCGCGGACCAAAATTAGCAACAAGGAGTAAACCTTGGAAAAAAATCTCCCAACACCAAGCTGGAAAGTCGTGGCGAGGGTGTGCGTGGCTCCGGGGAAGAGGAGTCTGGAACGACCCCCACCGTTATGGCGAGAGCGCGTGGGGTAGGCCTTGGCAAGGCCTTATCTGGGCACGCGGGGCTCTGCTCAGACGGATAGTTGTTCCCTAGCTACTCGTGGGACATACATGGAAGAAAATCAAACATTTTTTATTAAACTCGTTGCATCAGGGAGGGACCAGACTGATGTTAATGCCTTGACAACTGGAACAAGTAAAAAAGACGACCATCATGCTCTGGGAAAAAAACAGACTGAAGAGCTAGTAAACCCTATTGGAGACAAAATGAAAACCGAGACTGAAAACACTAATGCTGAGGTATTTTACGATCCTAATAAGGATGGAGGAAACAATGGAACCATGGACGGGAAAACAATAGACAGGACAACACAAAATAATGAATCAGTCGTATTTAAGAGAAAAGATTCCATCTTTAGAACCCCTCCCCCTCTTCGTAGGGCGTACTCTCTAAACCTAGAAAATACCAGTCAAGAACCGAAACGAAAACGCGACGATACACCTGAGAAAACAAAAACTGAATTTGAAATATTTATTAAGAAGATGGAAACGGAACGTAACAAAGCGACAGAACAAACGCAGCAATTAGCATCGCTGATCACTACTATCCCAAACACAAAAAAGGAAATTAAAAATGCTATCCACAAAGCGGAGTCATATACACAAAAAATGACTGAGAACACTGGCTTCATAGACCGACTTATAGAAGAATTACACGCGCCCTCAAGCAAAAGGACCACCGTCGCTCCTAAGAAAATCATGTGTGAAATGGGCACACAAACGGTCAGTAACCAACAACTGGAAAAAGAAAGGCGTGTTATGAATATTGAAAAGGCTATGGACCTTGAGATGGATGATGACCGACTTCAAGAGGAACTGGAACTGCAATGGCCAGAAGATGCTTTCAAAAAGTGTAAAATTCACAAAGAAGCAATAACCGGAGAGGAAGAAAACCTTTTATTTATTATGAAAGCAGAAGAGACTAAGAATAATCTACTCTTAAGAAAACTCAAGGAGAAAAACCCCCAGCTCAGAAAATATGTTGAAGAAAATAAATTAAATGTTGGTAATATGGTCGGAGGAATCGCTAAAAGTGGAATTTCCGGTGACGAAATGGCCGAAAGTGCAGTAGAGCTAATCACGTATATTGCATTAACAGAAGGTCTAAACACAGTCGAAGATCGAATTAAAATGAAAGAAAACCTGGTTAAAATTAAGCAAAGTGACGATAGAAAGCCGTTGAGCCATATATGGTGCCTTATAGACCAAAACATTGCCTATGGAGTCGCTCGAAATACCCTTGAGTATATAGGAAGAAAGCTAGACATTAGCTTTAAAGTTATTACGAGTAAAAATAGAGCCCACACAGTCGACGGAGACGAAGAAATTAATTGGGAGCTAGTAAAAAGTAAAAGGGAAAATAACGAGGAAACCATACTAATAAAACCGACAGGCAACGCCTCCTTCGCGGACATACTTAGGGATATGAAAAAAGACATAAAGACCGAAGGGATCACGATAGAAAGGATCAATAAAACAAACAGCGGGAACTTGCAATTAAAAATAAGAGGAAAGGATGAGAAAGATAGGAAGACATTCACGACTGCACTGAACACAACTCTCAGCAACGTCGCGCAGGTAGACGTAAAAACAAAAGGAAAACCCTTTATGATCCTGGATATAGATGAGACCGTCAGGGAAGAAGATATAAGGCAGGTGCTGAAAAGAGAAATGAATAACGAGAACAACTTTGTGGATGAATCCCACATTAAACTAGCTGAGAAAGCCAATAATAAAGGGTACAAATATGCTTTTATAACAATGCAGTTGGATGCGGCTGGTTACATAACAAGAAAGAAAAGGATTGGAGAAGGATGGAACCGATGGAGAATAAGAGAGTTAGATCCCGTGGAAAGATGCCGTAAGTGCCATAGGATAGGACACAGAGGAGAACAGTGCAAATATAAGGAAGAAGACAGAAATAACTGCCACAAGTGTGGAGAGGGCGGACATAAAAAAAGGGAATGCACTAACGCAGAGCATTGTTACCTATGTAACACAAACGGACACACGGCGGAAACAATGAGGTGTCCAGAATATAGAAATATAATTAAAACAAATAATGAGGAGAAGAGGGCTAGACTAAATAGTGTCTTTTAGAACACCCTATTAATATGAAGATACTACAAGTCAACGTAGACAGAGGACGGGAGGCAATGGACCTATTATATAAAACGGTAGAGGATAAGAACGTAGACATCATAATATTAGCGGAACCAAATAGGATAAAGGTCATAAAAGGACAGTGGTACACAGAGAGAAACCTAGACGCGGCCATTGGAGTATTAAATAAGCAAATTAAAATAGAAGATACTGGTAACGGACCCGGTTTTGTATGGATAGAGCTAGAGAAAATGGTTATATATAGCTGCTATGTTTCCCCAAATGTTAACCTGCAAATCTATACAGACTTCCTCAACTGCTTGAGAAAGGACATGAAGAAGCAGAAAAAAGAGATCCTCGTAGGAGGAGACTTCAACGCCAAAGCATTTCTATGGGGCTCTAACAGAGAGGATAAAAAAGGAGAAATGGTAGCAGAATGGTTGGCAGAAGAAAACCTATCTATCCACAATCAGGGAAATATCCCAACTTTTACGAGAAACGAATACGGATCCATAATAGACATTACTTTCAGTAGCGAAAAACTTGGCAGATCCCTGGAAAACTGGAAAGTACTAGAGGAGGAAAACCTCAGCTTACATAGGAATATCACTTACGAGATTAAAGATAATTACAGAAGCCAAGAAAAACCAAATACATGTAAAAGATGGCGGGTAAAAAAGGAAAATATGGAGGCGTTAGTTAAAGAAGTCGGGCGTAAACTCCGTAATACGAACATAACAAGCGTAGAACAGTTAATGAAATATATAACAACAGCATGTCATAAGACCCTCCCAAATAAAAACTGTAAACCGAACAGGAAGCCAGTGTACTGGTGGTCTGACGCGGTAGCCACGAAAAGAAAGGAATGCAACCTCCGAAGGAGAACCATGGTCCGAGCTAACAAAGCTAATAATAACGCCCAAAAAATTATCTGCTTAGAGGCATATAAATACAGTCGAAGAGCATTGAAAAAAGCTATAATAGAAGCCAAAACCGCAGCCTGGAAGCAAGTTATTGAGGAAGTAGAAGAAGACGTCTGGGGTAAAGGGTACCAAATCGTCACCAACAAAGTAAAGTCCAAACCGCCAACTAACCTGACGGGCGAAAAACAAATGCAAATAGCAGCAAAACTATTTCCAACAAACAATGTGACCAAGTGGAACAGACTGAATGTAGAAGGCGAAGAAACCCCCCTATTCTCTCTTGAAGAACTTACTAAAGCAAGCAGGCGAATCAAGAATAAAAAGGCACCTGGGCCCGATGGAGTTCCACCGGAAGTGATTAGGGCAGTGGTCAATGAGTACCCACAAAAGATACTAGATATTTTAAATCGTTCTCTGATTGCAGGAGTTTTCCCCGATACGTGGAAGCAGGCCAGATTGGTATTAATTGAGAAAGACAGCCCAAACTCGGCCGAGAAAGCTTACAGACCAATATGCCTCCTAAATGTCATGGCTAAACTGTTTGAGCAGATGATAACTGGAAGGCTAAAACAAGAAATAGAGAGAACAGGCAGCCTTGCTCCTGAGCAATATGGTTTCCGAGAGGAACGCTCAACTATCCACGCATTAAAAAGGGTGCAGGAAATAGCGGATGAAGCCAATGAAAGAGTAGGCCGAAAAAGATGTGTCCTAATAACGCTTGACGTAAAAAACGCTTTTAATACCGCCCCTTGGGAAGGTATTTTACAGGAGCTACGCCGAAGGAAGGTCGCGGCATACCTTTATAACTTAATTAGTAGCTATCTAGAAGACCGAATTCTGTATGTCAGAAGTGACAAGCAAATGAGGATGATATGTGGCGTTCCCCAAGGATCCGTGATAGGGCCAACAATGTGGAACCTCTATTATGATGGGGTATTTAAGATCCCGGTACCAAATGGAGTCAAACTTATCGGGTATGCGGATGACCTAGCCATCCTAGTTGTAGAGAAAACGGCGATACAGCTAGAAAATACGGCAAACAGAGTGATAAGGGACGTTCTGGAATGGATGGACCAAAAGAAACTAAAATTAGCGGAACAAAAAACGGAAGCGGTTTTACTGGCAGCAGGTAGAAAAATCAAAAACATAACTGTGCGTGTAAACAACTTAGAAATCACGAGCCAGGAGAACCTAAAGTACCTAGGCATCCACTTAGATAGGAACATGTACATGGGCCACCACATAAGGGAAACTGCTAAAAAGGCTAATAAGGCAATCGCCAATCTCGCTCGCATCATGCCAAATCTAGGAGGCCCCAAAGAAAGTACAAGACGTATGCTGTTGGCTGTTGTAAACTCAATAGTACTATACGGATCAGTAATATGGCAAAGAGCAATGAAAAAACAAATATACAGGAACATTCTAACTGGAGTACAGAGGAAA
>OV651835.1:3498705-3516705 GCA_927349885.1 Psylliodes chrysocephalus
GTGACAATTCTTATTTATGATTAAGAATAATATAACAATAAATATTAACTTACTTAAAGTAGATTCTTGTGTGGTTTATTTTTCTGTCTAGACTGAACTTACCTGAAAAAAAAGACAAGTATTATTTATTAAATATTCTAAAGCAATATAACAGATATTTGGTATATTATAAAATACAATAACACAGAATTCATCTGCCAAAATTCAGAAGCGCCATATTAAAAAAAATATCAGTTCTTTTTCTAATATTCTATATCGTTCAGACATATATCTTGTTATATACCGGGTGTTTAAATTAAAGTGTTACAGTTAAATACCGCCGTTTATTAAAAAACGTTTCAGATGGAAGTTTTATATTTTGGGGTATACATTTTAACTAAAATCTTTTTTTTCGCACAGCAAAATTTCCAATAAATAAAAGTCGAATAAAAGAATGTTTTTCCTTAAAGTTTTTAATTTTTTTTTATGGACTTTAAGAATATGTAAAACAAGGGGGTTCCAATTTGAAATAAAAAAGTCCATCTCGATACGGCCGTATGGTCAGCTATAAAAAAATTAATTTAGCCAAAATGTTTCCTCCTAAAAAACTATAAAACTTTCGTTTAAAACTTTTTTTTTTAATGCATATTTTCGACGTTATTTAATTGTAACACTTTAATTTGAACACCCGGTATAACACTAGCTATTGCCCACGGCTTCAAATGCGTGGAGTCGTAGTTTTAATATGTTATGTTATATTGAGAATGGGGTGTTAACACACTGAGACCTAAAAGATCTATTGTGCCCCCTTCTGTCGCCAATGCACTAAGGAAATGTCTCAATTCCTATAACGTCCCTTACAATCCTTTTTCTCAAGGAAGTGTAGGATTTGAAGTGGCTTCAAGCAGAGCTGTGCGATATTCAAGTTTAAGTACTCGATAGCTGTACTCTAAGTACATTTAGTGTACTTGGTACTCAGTCCAGAGTTCATTAGGATCCTATGTATTTGTACTTGTACATTTTAGAGTACTGTAAGTACTTTTGAATGTACTTAAGTACTTCAGACAAATAAGTACTTTAAGTACTTTTGAATGTACTTAAGTACTTTTGAATCTACTTAAGTATTTCACACAAATACAAATATTGCGCAGTTCATATTTGTTTAGACTTGTCTCAATCTCAGTCTGTCTGTTCCAACTGCCACGTGCAATGTTTGATTCGATTTGTCGGTAGCCGAAGACGATAGTGTTTTAAAAGTGCCGATAAGCCAAAGTTAAGTTAGTGAACTTTATCGTATAAATTATTCAATCTTTGTCGTGTAAATTTATGAAACTCAATTATTTGAAAAGTGATTACGTATTTAGGTACTTTGTGTCTAAAAAATACCTCTATCTACAGAAGGCTGTAAAGGTTTTAATCATTATATTATACACAGATTGGTTTGGGTTTATGCCGAAAAATAATCTGTTTTAAGCTAACTTTGTAGGTTAGGTATTAGCAATATTTTTATCTTTGAAACTCAAACACTGTTAAACATATAAGAAATGTTGGTTTTTGAAAAGAGGAATAAATCTAAATAAAACTGAATAAAAAGCAATATACCGGGTGGTCCATTTGACTTGAGACATATTCCCATTTCGACTGCATATCTCGGATTTTGCATGAAGATACGAGATCAAAACTGGCTACTTTACATCAAAGGCTGGGCCTCCCCCATTTTAAAGAAACTGAAATCCAGTATTTGGAAGATTATTGTCAAGTATTAAAGCCTTTGGCAACAGCTTTGGACATACTACAGGGTGAAACTAATACTTACTTTGGTTATCTACTTCCAACATTGACTTCATTAGCCAACAAATGGAAGAATATGAAAGTCGATTTCCAGGGCCCTAGACTTGTCTTGAGGCACTGTTTAAACGGTTTTGCTCTGTTTTTCATTTAGAATGTGAAAAAGCACTAATAGCCGCAGTTTCTTGTCCAAAATTTAAACTTCGGTGGTTCAACACCCTAAAAAGTGAGCTACAGTCCCAGACAGGAATCTCACTGGACGGTGTAAAACAAACATTTATTTCATGTGCTGAACGGCTGTTAGATTCTGAAAATGTTGATAATGATAATAGTAGCAATGATAGTAATGAACACGATGCTGAAAACGAATATGACCTTTTTTTTTTTATTTTGATGAAATCGAAACATCAGAATCTAAGAAAGTAAACAAACACGATAAAAGAAGATCAAAAGTTGAGTTAAAGCTTTTACATTATCTTGAGGATAAGAGAACCGATCTGTCCATGCTTGATGACTAACCAACAATAAAAAAAGTTTTTATACGGTATAATACATGTTTACCATCTTCTGCTGCAGTGGAGCGACTTTTTTCATTTGCAACAATGTTAAACGACCCTCGTAGCCATGCTCTTACTGATGCAAATTTTGAAAAACTTGTAATATTAAAGGCAAATAAAATTGGTTCCTAGAAAGATATAGATTTTATTGTTTTATTGTGCTCATATCCAGAGTTAATCAACTAAATGCAACACAAAATTTTCTGTAGTACTTAGTATTTAGTTGCCCGACTGTGGATATCTAATATATTTAAACCTATACTAGTATATATATACAAAAGCCATAAGATTATACAATAAAAAATTAATTATTAATGTACTTGGTACTCTGTACTTACAAAAGTACTCGAGTACTCATTAAGTGTGCTTTTCTACGTTATGTACTTGGTACTCGAGTACTTTTGGGGAAGAGTACTTGTACTCTGTACTTAAGTACTTTTTTGTTGTACTTAGAATAGCTCTGGCTTCAAGTTAGGTAAATCTCCCTCTTCTCCTAGATATAGTGCCCTTGGATTCTTATTTTAACATAAAAAATGCACAACTTCTCAAAAAAAAAAGAATCGATATGTTTTTTAGGGTTCATGTGATACTACTCTGGGAAAAAAATTGCTATTTTACGTTCAATTATGTAGTTGTGATTTTCATTTAGCTCTATTTAAGTAGGGCTCAAAGTTATTTAAATTTAAATTACAAAGTTGATTTATATCGTAACTGAACATTTCACAAAACCTTAACTGAAGAGAATATAGAGTCCGTTAATAAACGTAATTTAGATGTAAAAAATCTTTAGTTAAGTACAGTTACAATTTTTAAATAATCCTATTGAAACTACGGAAACACGGAAGACGACTTATCTACGGAATTAAAAGTACCGACCGCCGTAACATACGAAACAGACACATAGGAACCAACAGAGGTTCCATCTACGACCACTACCCAAGTATCCTGGGTATATCTATTAAAGAATCCAGAGATTGCCAAAGAATTAAAAAATAATAAACTCGCTGTCAGTGGCACTGTGCAGGAAAAGCGGAAACGTTTGGTTTCGTTTCTGCGACGCATAAATTCAAGTTTGGCAAGTGAACCGCTTGGTGAAATAGCACAAACGACAATGACACTCCCACCCGCCGTTACGCTTGAACCAATAAAAATACACGATTGGAAATTTTTTTTTGGCAACCGAAATGATCCAGTAGCTTTTCTAGAAAGACTAGACGAAATATGTGTTGCAAAAGGAATTGATAAAGACCGTGTTAGGAGGTTGTGCTGAGTGTATTATTGCTCCTAACAGTTGTACCTCGACTAGTTCTGAACTTTAAATTAACGTCGGAGAGAGGGTCGTGGAATGACAATAATAAGCAGTATTCCAGGAAACTGTGGTGGTTTAATTTTGGTTACTGTGAATTTACAGCAATTAAAGCAATTTAAAGCAATTTGTGATAACTTAAATATAAAGAAATGTGTTAAAATTCATGCACAATATTATTATTATTATTATTATTATTATTATTATTATTATTATTCCAATTGGTACCAATCGTTTACAGCTTTTATCAATGATACACATGCATATAATTAAGAATAGCAGCCTTTTAATTATAAAAAAATAAAATAATAGTATGTAACATGCAAAGCGTTCGGAGCACAAGAGTGGTACTTCCTTGGTAATAAAGCAAAGCCTCAAGTTAGGTAACCGAAGAGTGAAGAAGAGTGTAGAATAAAGTGCGAAAAATGAAGAGCGAAGAGAGTATAAGCAGTCTAAGTTAAATAGGAACGGTCTTACTTGTGTCCCAGTGGTCCATGCAGAATGGTGGTGAAATACCCTGAGGTGAATGTACTTTATGAAACCAATGCAGTAGCAGCGATTAAGCGATTAGGTAAGCAGGTCTATCTTAGATTAATTTAGTCCAATGTAAAACAGTATATAACCAATTTTTTTAGGTAACAAATACCAGCCCAAGATAAGGTGGCCACGTGGTGTTGGTTGGCCTTTAAGATAATGTAAATAGGTAAGGAAATAAATTTAATAATCCACAGAATGTGATTTCAGACTTCTGAATATAATTTCTTTCCTTAGAGAGATGATTCGTTTGCTTTGTTGAGTGCAAAAATCCGAAGTAGAGGACGAAAATAATAGCACATGCTACAAGTTGCTAACCCAAAAGCAGAATGACCAGAAGCTTGAAGGACAAAACCAGGCTGACCACTGGTCAGTGATGGTATCCCTGTCATTTTAAATATTTGTCACTACTGAAACGGACCTTAACTAAAAGAAGAATTAGTTGGTGATCTAAACAGGCTTGTCAGTAGAGGCCTAACCGAAGAAAGGTATGAGAAAAAGAAGTAATAGAAAAAATAGAAAGAAATGATTTGGAATATAAACAAATAAAATAATGGACTTTTATATTAATTATTTAATTGGCTGCTATTGTGTTTTATTATATGAGAAGTGATGCATTTTTAATTATCGCTTCTAATAATCATTACGAAGGCAGTAAATTATAATAGCAACTATGGTGTATCAAATAAATACACTACCGACTGCTTTCATGTTTACCTAAACTACTATCCGGAGATCCAGCGTTATAATTCAGAAGTAATCGTACCTCCTGGAATACCTAGGAAGATTTTGAAACTAGTTTCCGAACTTTCTTTTTCCCAATTAATTATCAAATCGACTTAGAGATCGAAATAAGCCGAAGGTTGCAGCGTCGAAATGAAAGCGTAACCAGCTACGTCATTGACTTGCAAACCTTGATGAGGAGACATGGCAAACTAGATAATGATCAACAATTAACCTGGCTATACCGAAATCTGTTCACCGAATATCGTCAGCAAATCCGAAGGACAGACTACTCCGATATCACCACTTTTGGTCAAGTGGTCCGAGAATTCGAGCTTCTAAGGAAGGAATTACAGAGCATACCGTCGTTAAGCTCGGCTCCGAGGAATACCGCTCCCCGTTATCCTTTACAATCCGAGCCTATCCGATACCCCGTTCACGAGTCTACCCGATTTAAACCATCCGAGTCCCCTCGCTATTCTTCTCCCGATCCATCTCGATTCTACCAAGCTAAGCCACCAATGACCGACAATAAACCCGTTTCCTCACCTGTCCCCACCGTCCGTAATCAGCCGCAAAGATTTGAACCACAACCATCCACCTCACGTAAAGAAGTGTTGTGCTGGAGATGTGGACAGAAAGGACATCTGAGAACTCATTGCCAGAATCCAGTAAGGATATTCTGTTCCCAGTGCCAAAAGGACGGCGTATTGTCAAAAGACTCTCCATGTAGCCAGTCGGGAAATGGGACAGGAGCTGTAAGGAAGGGAGGCCCTAGCAGCTTCAACCGACACTAGCCTCTCAAGAATCCGTTATCACACTCGCATACGATCCCCGACCACACCTATCTCTGGAAATAATAGGTGAACATTTTTTGGCACTCATCGACACTGGAGCTTCGAAATCCTACGTTGGAAACCGACTAGCGAAACATCTTTCCCAAAGAGGGCATAAATCCAAAGCAGTATCTTCTTCTGCCAGATTAGCTAATGGAAACCTGATTCGCGTCCAGGATGTTTATCACGTACAGATGCAACTTGGTCACCAGAGAACTTCCGAGGAACTGGTAAACTTTCCGAACTTAAGTGCTGATATAGTGCTGGGGATGGACATTCTAGCCAAGCACAAGTTTCGCCTGGAACTGGGAACTGGACAAATTTCGATAGGTGAGATGCCGATGCCACCTGTTGAGGAAGCCGTAGTCTGTTACCCCATTGGGGTAATCGAACCAATACAACCCGCTACATTAGAATCCGCCGACACAAAGCCCATGACCGAAACATACTCCCGAGTAGTACACGCCCTAGTTCACACCGAATGTGAACCCGATGTTTTCTATCCGCCCGCTAGTAGTCAAACCGAGGTTCCAAAGACACTGGACAAAGAGTCTGTAGTAATAAAAGAGGAAAGCATATAAAGGACCCCGCTCAAACTTTATGGAAAAGTGATCTATGTGGGAATTGCCTAAATTTTTAATATTGTATTGAGGAAGCCTTACTGAATAAAAGTTTTCATTGCGCCAAAGTCCAATAACCAATAGTTTCGGAGATACTGGCCAATGAATGTCTCATTCGCTCAAACCTTATGGAAAAGTGATCTATGTGGAAATTGCCTGAATTTTTATTATGTTATAGAAGAAGCCTTACTGATTAAAAGTTACCATTGCGCCAAAGTCCAATAATCAGTAGTTTCGGAGAGACTGACCAATGAATGTCTCATTGGTTAAACGATCGTTTTCGTATTTTACTCATTGGATGTTTGTTTCTGTTTTCTATCTTATTTTGAACTATTTTAAAGGTCTTTTTTAAGACCGTTATGAAAAATAAATAGTTGTCAATACTGATGTTGAAAAAGTAATTCGGCACTCGAGTATCGTTACTTGAAGATACCCGAAGTAACGATCAAAAAACCAAATGATTACATTGATTACTCGTATACTACGGTTCGCAGTGGAGATAAACATAAACAACAATTAAATCAAACAATTAATAAAATAATTTAATAAAGAAAGCCTTGTTACAATTTAACCCATTGAATGCCCGTATGGGGCCGCTATCGCGCTAGCCAGTTGGCAGCATCAGAAACGCTATGAAGAAGGTTAGACGGAGGGTACCTAATTTCAGGTTCATGTCTTGTACATCCCAAGTACCATAATATGGATGCACTATGACTGTAACAGCCCAGCGTTGTAGCACTCGATTTGCAAGTGCAATTATGTCCAATAATGACATCTTCTTTCTGATCGTTTTCTTTGAGTTCGTTATTAGTCGTACAAGCAATCCATATCTGGTACGTGGTGGCGTTTCGGAATCGTGAGTACACTCTTGCTCGAAAAAATCCTGGTTCTGCATTTAACTGATCTATGTGGAGCTCTTCTATAACATCCCGCCGCAACTTGTCCTGTATATATGAAGGTGCAAGATGGATTTGATATATTTCAACCATAATATCTCGCAGATAGTCTAAATCCAAACGAGGAAAGTCATCCAGGTTAGCTGCATCAATATATGTATCCACATCGCATTTCGGTTTCTCAATCTGAATTCATCCACACAAGCCATTTCAACATTGACTTCATTCGCCATGGCCAGCATTTCACGAGGCATGTCTGCGTTGTAGCCTTCCATAGCAATTAATGGGTGGTATTTGTTGATAATAGTTCCCGCTATTCGATAGAAATGACCCAGGTATTCAATATAAGAAGTATGAATAAGCTGTCTGAATAATTTAAAAATGGATTTGATGTAGCCATTTCTTGCCTCCACAATCCATCGGGTCTTCGTAATTATGAATATGAATAATAATATATTATGAATAATGAAGCATTAGCATTCTCAGTGGAGAGCTGCTGCTGGCCACGTTCAACAACATGGGGTATGTTTTGGGTAATACCCAGAGCCTCTAGCAACGGACCTGCATCTCTGTATCCCCTATCAACGATTAGGATATCCCCCTTCTGAAACCAGTTGAGCATAATGTCGCCGTCACTGTCCAACTCATTGCACAACATATTTGCGTCATTATTTCTGGAGTCAGCAAAATAGGGGCCCTGAATGGCCAATATATAACCATCAGGAGCAAGAAGTAGAGCTGGTTTCACAAGGTGTCGTCCTTTATGAATTGAAAAAGTCTGTCTTAAGACGCGAAAGTTGCTACTCTTTGGAACGTAGGCATAAGTACCATCGATATAGACAATGGCTTTAGGAATATTGGGATTATTATTGTACAAGGTGTTTGCGAACTCGGGAACATGTTGGGTCATGAAATTCTGGCGTCTAATAGCTTGGAACCCAATATTGTTGAAAACAAATCGTTGAATTTTCTGACAATAGCAATAATTGTACTAACATGTTGTCGGCTACCATAATGGAATATAGCTTTTATGAATTTGTCTGATAGTCCCTACCTCAACTTGCAGAGAAACGCTGAGATCCTTTTTTTCAACATAACGGAAACCGCCGTCGGTGGGCACAGGGTCGCAAAACGTATACAATTCATGGAACTGCTCTTTGGTCACCGGTGAAATGCATTGAAAGTCCACATCGGCAATGTTATTCTCATTGATGATAGTCAAGCCAGCTTTAGCCAATTGATGCAGTTTTGACAAAAAGCTTTGCAGTTCCTCACTTGGAATGATACAAGAACGAAGTACGGAGCGTAAGCCTGTCAATAGCCTTTGAAAAAGTCGCCCAGTGTCGTCAACATGTAAATTACAACATTTTGTGTTTGGGGGAATATATATATATCAACTTTCACGAATACATCAACTCTTGCGTCAAGTGTTAAGCGACGAGCATCGGGCGAATTGCATATCATACACGTTCGGTTAGCTGTTTGTGTCAAAACTTTTAATCGCATACAGGTTAGATCTTGCTCAAGAACACGCAACTCTCTTACAATCGACCCGTTACAAGCCGCATATGCTCTTGTTTGATCATCTATATCGATCAAGGGTCTGTTTTTGTCAAGACGTCGTTGGATAGCAATGTTTCTTTTATCAATATCATTGACGCCATCAAGACGTACCATTAGATTTGAACGAAAAGCAGCAGAACAAATGAAGCAGGGCATGTTTAGTCTTTGTAAAAAATAATAAACTCTCACTAGTAGGTTTAATTGACATTCTTTTACAGAACAAGAAAATTATATAACCTAACTTGACAGAATGACAATGACAAATACTAAAAAATATACAAAAACAAACGATGAGTTGAGAACTAGAATTTGAGTTACTTTTGAGTAGGTATTCGTTACTTTCGTATCAAGTAATCATTCCAAATATTCGTTAATTCGATTACTTTGACTATTATTGCATTGCTATGAGTAAAGACGTAGATTATTGTTATTTCCAGTATTCGTTGTTTAAGAAAATTAATTATATTCCGAAACCCTGTGAGGCAAAAACCCGTTTTAAAAATGTTTACTTTATAATTGTATGTGTAAATAGTAAATATACATCGATCACGATGTAACAAAAATATCCGTGTTCGTAAGTATTCGTATTCACTTCCACTTCATCATCCTGCTGGCATTCCCTATCATAGCCAATGCGAATATTCTACACCGCGAACCGTAGTATACGAGTAATAATGTAATCATTTGGTTTTTGATCGTTACTTCGGTATCTTCAAGTAACGATACTCGAGTACTCGAATAGTTACTTTTTCAACATCACTATTGACATCTATTAATTTTTCATAACAGTCTTAAAAAATACCCTTGGTATAGTTCAAAAGAAGATAGAACACAGAAACTTCCATAGAGTAAAGTACGAAGCCGATCGTTTAACGAATGAGACATTCATTGGCCAGTATCTCCGAAACTCTTGGTTATTCGACTTTGGCGCAATGGCAACTTTTAATCAGTAAGACTTTCTCTAAACAATATTAAAAGTTCAGGCAATTCCCACATAGATCACTTTTCCATAAGGTTTGAGCGGGGTCCTTTGGCAGCCAAAGAATTCCACTTCATGTAATAGTACGATCTTGGTCGCAACCCCAACGACAAGTAGAAAGTCAGTCGACTTTCAGTCAGGATTGCCCCAGGAAATTACAGACGAAACTGAAGGCACCAAATTTTCTGAAACCTACCATGAACACAGCAAGGAATTCCAGATCCGTGAAATAGACTGTCCGATACAGACTATCACGCCCCTTACTGATCGGTCACTGACTCCAGAACAATACAATATGCTGGATGAATTTCTGCAAGCCGAACTACCTGCCTTTTACGACATACGTGGACATACGTAGAACATGAGATACGGCTAGTTAAACCTGAACCTATCAAGCAAAGATACCGACCTCAGAATCCAAAGATGCAGGAGATTATCAATGAAGAGATAGACAAAATTTTACAAGAAGGAGTAATAGAACCCTCCAAGAGTCCGTGGAGCTCGCCCGTTGTCATCGTAATAAAAAAAGATGGCAAACACTGATTCTGTATTGACTTCCGCAAGGTTAATGAAGTCACAATAAAGGATGCCTACCCTTTGCCGTATGTGAATGCCATTTTAGACAAGCTTCGTACCGCAAAGTATATTTCATGTCTTGATTTGAAGAGTGGCTATTGGCAGGTACCACTATCGTCCCGAAGTAAACCGATAACCGCATTCACTGTGCCAGGAAGGACACTCCTCCAGTTTCGAGTCATGCCTTTTAGCATTCACTCAGCTCCAGCTACATTTCAAAAACTAATAGACCGAATTATTGGGCCCGAGATGGATCCGCATGCTATCGCCTACCTGGATGACATTATCACTCTAGGTGAAATTTTTGAAAATTACCTAGCTAATTTAAGAGAAGTCTTTCGACGCCTAAGAGAGGCAAAACTTTAAATAAATTTTGAAAAATGTCATTTTTGCTTACCGAGCATGAAATATCTAGGACACATAGTCACTGGAGATGAAATAGGCACTGACCCCGAAAAGATAGCAACAATTGTGAGATTCGAGGCACCGAAAACGATCCGTGAGTTAAGAAGATTTTTGGGAGTTGCATCCTGGTACCGCAGATGGTAGCTCCACTCACCAAATTACTGCGAAAAGCCTACAAGTGGCGCTGGGATGAAGACCAAGCAACCGCATTCCGAAAATTGAAGAACATCTTGACTGAGGCACCGGTACTCAGTTGTCCCGATTTTACCGTCCCGTTCACGTTACAAACGGATGCTTCTAATCATGGTTTAGGAGTGGTGCTGACACAGAAAAAGGATGGCATCGACTATGTCATCGCATATGCCAGTAGACTCTGAGTCCGGCCGAGAGAAACTACTCAGTTACAGAAAAGGAATGCCTCGCTATAGTCTGGGGTATTGAAAAGATGCGAGCATACCTAGAAGGATACCACTTTACCGTACTCATCGACCACCAATCACTGAAATGGTTGCATTCAATTGTAAGTCCGTCCGACCGTCTTGCAGGATAGAGCATATTCTTGCAACAGAACGATTTTGAGATCAAATACCGAAAGGGAGCTTTAAACCAAATAGCTGATGCCTTGTCCAGAAATCCGTTGCCAGAAAGTCAGACTATGTCAGACACACCAGATGTGTGCGCCGTGGATGAAGATACCAAGTGCAAATGGTATTCATCTAAGAAAGCCGAAGTTCAAAGGAACCCTACCGATTATCCGGATTTTTGCATCAAAGAAAACCGCCTATACCGTCATTTTTGGAACATCAATGATTACAAAGAACCCGAACTCTCAGATCCATGGAAATTGTGTGTACCAAAACCGCAAAGAGACCGAGTTTTAAAAGAGAACCATGATTCGCCGACCGCAGGCCATGCCGGAATCGCCAAAACTATTACCCGCTTAGCTAGAGAATATTATTGGCCTGAAATGTTCCGAGACATTACTAAATATGTTCGAAGTTGTTTGCAATGTCAGAAATACAAACCGTCCCAACAGCAGACGCCGGGGAAGATGAACCCCTCACCGAACCGTCAACCTTGGGAGGTTGTAAGCACAGACCTTGTTGGGCCGCTACCCCGTAGTAAACGTGGTAATGCATACATCGTCATGTTTATGGATAGATTTACCAAGTGGGTACAATGCAAAGCCATCCGCACTGCTACAGCAAAGAGAGTGAGCACCATTTTTTATGACGACATCGTCACAACTGTTGGATGCCGGAAAGAGGTAATAACCGACAATGGCACACAGTACACCAGTAATCTTTTTGAATTCGTCCTAAAAGAATTGGAAATCCGCCATCGATGTACACCGGCTTACACACCGCAAGCTAACCCCGTAGAGCGAGCAAACCGAACCATAAAAACTATGATACTATAATTTTGCGAGGACATTCATCAAGATTGGGATCTCCATTTATCCGATTTAAAATTTTCAATCAACACATCCCGTCACGAATCAATTTGTTTTTCTCCTGCATTCTTAAATTTTGGAAGGGAGTTAGTCGTCCCCAAATCCCTACGACAAGAAGTTGAGACCAGTAACCAATCCGCCGAAACCGAGCCGCTTAATGCGGAAAGTCCAGAAAATTTTGTCAAGAGACTAGAAAAACTCAAACAATGTTTTGACCTAGCCCGTCTCAACCTGTCCCGAGCTTTTACCTCGCAGGCTCATTACTACAATCTGCGTCGACGAGACTGGAGATGCACTATTGGTGATCTAGTGATGAAGCAAGAACATACGTTGTCATCAGCTGTGGATCATGTGGCCGCCAAATTAGCCCCGAAATACTCCGGTCCGTACACCGTTGTCAAAGTCGTGTCTCCCGTCGTCTACAACTTTAAAGATGCTGCAGGAAAGAGGCTCAATCAGGTGCACATGAATGACCTTAACCGGCCGTCGAGTCAGCTTAGACACCGATCTCGCCCACCGTCGCCACCCCTGTACCGTCTGGAAGGTACCGATCGATTGGAGTACAGGTAAACCTACGTCCACGACGCCGTACTGTCGGCCTTCAATGTTTCTAAAAATGGTAGTTCCGAGTCCGACGATATAGTATGGTATGGAAATGGTATGGTTTTGACTCCGGAATCGAAGAAAGAAAATTATATTTTGAGTTTGTAAATTTTATTAGTTCTGTAATAATTAGTTAGGCGGATAAAGGAAAATAAAGGCAAACGATGTTCACCTTTATTTTTCTTTTCGAAGTGAGGGGGGGATGTAATGGAGTCAATTTTCATTATTATTATTTTTTTTACTAATTCCGGGTAATAATTTCGATTTTTACTTAATTTTAACTTCGTGGATATGCCTTGTATATCATCCGTTTTATCGCTATTCGAAAGCATCGAGATACTCTATGTACGCGCGCGGTAATGGTGGGATTTTCTAGTAGTGGAAGGGTTCTCGACAACTGAACAAGGTCCGAGATTGAATTAAAATTTTTAGTTACTAATATACCGATTTATTAAACAGTTGACTTGCTTTTACACCATAAAATCGAATAGGCGAATAATTAGATACGATACGATTCCGATACACTGTAAACCGAAATTCATTTCTAGCCGCGATCTTGACGATAGGTAAATTGTTGTCATTGATTTTATAATTTTTTCTCGCCCGAGACTTTAAGCCGTGCTATTTGAAACCGATTTAATTTGATTTATTTTTAATTAACAATATTCCGTGTTGAGTTAAGAATTGAAATTTGTTTTGATTAAAAAATACTTTAATTTATTCTTGTTAGAATACACAGTTCTTTGTAAATTTCATTTTAGTTTATTTAAAGTTTTAACAGTTAAATAATGTATTTTTCATTCAATCGTAAATATAGTCTTATAGTTAATTTTTCCTACTACTGGAAATTTCCGTGAATAAATAATAAACTTCATTTTAGTTTATTTAAAGTTTTAATCATTAAATAATTTATTTTTCATTCGATCGTAAATATAGTCGTAAAGTAATTTTTTCTACTACTGGAAACTTCCGTGAACAAATAATAAATTTCATTTTAGTTTATTTAAAGTTTTAAGCATTAAATAATTTATTTTTCATTCGATCGTAAATATAGTCGTATAGTTAATTTTTCCCCCTACTGGAAATTTCCGTGAACAAATAGTATAGTTTCTTAAAAACATTATCCAATAAATAATTGGTTGGAACTGTTTGGGAATTGTCTAATGTTTTGATTGGTTATATTAGTAGGATTGCGACGAGACATTTCCTTTTGTTTTATCCTCCGAACGGCAAATTTTAAGAGAATTTAAATAGCATCATTCCCTGTCTGAAGCGGCTCGTGATTACGATCACTTCATCCAGAGATAAGGTGTTATCCCGGTTATTAGTTTATTTTACCTCTAAAACATTCATTTGCGCAAGTCTCCGTTATTTTAAGAGAACTAAAATAGTATCATTCCCCTGTCTAAAGCGGCTCGTGATTACGATCACTTTATTCAGAGATAATGTGCTATCTCGGTTATTAGTTTATTTTACGTCTGAAACCCTCATTTGCGTTAGTCTCCGTTATTGTAAGTGAACTCAAATAGTATCATTCCCTGTCTGAAGCAACTCGTGATTACGATCACTTCATTCAGAGGTAACGTGCTATCCCAGTTATTAGTTTATTTTACGTAAGACTCCGTTATTGTAATTGAAATTAAATAGTATCATTTCCCTGTCTGAAGCGGCTCGTGATTACGATCGCTTCATTCAGAGATAATGTACTATCCCGGTTGTTAGTTGGTTTTAATTTTCAACCACTAGTTTAAGTAAACCTCTTATAGAGTCCCGGTTTTAGCCCTGGAATTAGTATTTTCCTGAACCTGTCTCCTTGCATTCTCTGCAACCGCATATGATATTTTGCTTTGCCGAAGCATTCAATTACATTTGATTGTAAATACCGATTAGACAATTTAACAGGTAATTTTTGCTACGACCGAATTAATAATTCCGAATGAAATAGCAAGCTACATTTTTAGCTCAACAACCGAATAGACAGTTTAATAATAAACTTTTTCTGCGACCGTGATTACAAGTATTGATTTCATTTTTTTTTCTTTACGTCTGATTGAGACTACTCGAAAGCTATTTCCGGCCGTTTTGTTTGTTTATTTTTGTTTAGAGTTTGTACATATTACCATGAGGGTGGGCGTTGAAATACATTTATATATTTTTTTATGTTGTAAATAGCTCAAAACAATATATGTGTCAATATTAATTTGCCTTATTACTGGTTGTTAATTCCTTACTTTATTTCCCCCTTATATTTCAGCTAGTGATAAATTCTGTACCAGCTCAAGCAACGATTGAAGCCCGTTACTTGTGGTCTACTATTGCCTGTGTCGAAGTGACTTTTGACTCCTGAAATTTTTCATCTCCATCTGTAGCTACCCGAGTACTTTCGACACCGTTTCGAAAGTTCGTGGAGTAAACCATCACCAATAATCTGGCGCTCAAGAACCGCCTGTAACCAGCGTTAATCGTAAGGAATCGTTTTCTCTGTGGCGAGAAAACCCCTTAGAGTACTAACAATTCATTGGTGTAATGTGTAAACGCACGCACCACCCATGAGAAAATTAATTGTGTAAACGCACACCATATACTTTGAATCCATCGGCGGAAGCGCGCCTTAAAAAAGCCCGCACATCTTCCAATTAGCCTTTTTTCTGGGAAGATTTAAAAAAGATCCGCTAGGGGCAGCAACGGTGGGAGGGTACATATGTTTCGAATTATCTATTGACAACAACGTCAAACGTACGTTTTATTATTATTAGAATAAATAAATATTGTGATAAAAAAAAATTAAAAAACAAATTGTCATGCCTACAAAACATTGTGCGTTTGCTAATTGTACGTCTGACAATCGTTAGAAGCAAAATGGTGTAAAATTTGTGCCTTTTATAAAACCACAAGTTGGCAAAAAAAATGTTTGGAGTGGATACATTTATCACGAAGAGCAGATTAAACAGTTGAAAAAATAAAAAAACATACTTTTATTTGTACAAACATTTTATTAATTCAAATGGACCAACAATAGAAAACCCAAATCCATTGCCATCGACAGTTTCAAAGGTTAGTAATTGTTTATTTAAAGAGGTTATATTTTATATCAGTCTACATATTATCATTATTGATAGTAAATAATGAACTTAAACTTCTTTTTAATTGTGTATAAAATATAAAATTTTGTGGTTTTAATTATCAAACGATTTTTTAGATTCCCAAAGACCGTAAAAGACAGCAACGATGTATTGAATAGGACTCAAGCAATGAAAAAACTAAACGTCAAAAACTTATCTGTTCTACTGTTACTGATGTTGAATCACTAATTGGACAAATTAGTAATAAAAATGCAAATAGTAATCAAGAATCCCAATTAAATAATTATTTAGCCTCTGATCTTGCACTTTTGCAAATTTCAATTTCGCTCCAGGTACATCATCTTAAGTTAATTCCATTATAAATCTATACATTTGACGTTGTTATCGATAGAGAATTCAAAACATATGTACCCCCCACCGGTGCTGCCCCTAGCGAATCTTTTTTAAATATTCCCAGGAAAACGGCTAATTGATTTCGCTTGCCGCGACAGTAGTCAGTCTGTTTTCACACGTAAAATACGGTTGAGAGGCAGCGGTTTTTACGTCGCCTTAAGCCTTGGTTTCTTTGAACACTTCGTCGCGGTGAGCGGACAGTCCGTCAACCGTCGCGTTTTGACGATTTTATCCAAGCAGAGTATTTAAATGGGAATGGTTTTCTTGAATCCGCTTAGTTGAACAGGACGGCGTCATACCGCAAAGAGTCGGTTGATATCTGTTGAGTTTGATATCCGCGGAATCGTCGGCGTGTGCGGAGACTATATTTTATTAATTTTAAAACAATGAGTGACAAATTCACATACATATGACATCATGACTTTATTTTTAGAAAGTCTTAAATACTCCCTAAATTTGATTTCATTTCCAAAAAGCCTTCACTGCACAGTGATATTAAAGGCACCTTCCGTATCGCGACAAAAAAACAACTCATTCACTGGCTTATTGGAAACTTTGACGGTTGCAATTGCCAGTTCCTCTTGTTCTTTCTCTTCCAACAATAAAAAGAAGAAACAATTTATTTGCAACCATTTTAGTACCTTTCGTTTACATTCATAATACATAAACAGCACTTACAGACATAGAGAAAGTATCATTTTCTATATTTTTTAACAAACCACCTCGGGCGAAAATTGCTGTCCTCAGCGGTCGACGGACTGTCCGCTCACCGCGACGGAGTGTTCAAAGAAACCAAGGCTTTACGCATATTTCAATTGGCACCGCGAATCGATGTGTGAGGAAATTCGTAGACTTCAGATAGATTTCGGTTTGTTTTTCGTAGTTCTTTTTCTTTTTGTAAAATGGTGGAACTATGCATTGTGCCTGTGAGCAATAATAATGTGGTAAATTGTGTCTGTATTGTGTACTCTTTATTGAAAAATTGATTTTTAAGTAGAAATTTTGAAGAGAAAACGGACATTATTAAATCTAGTAGACTAAAGGATCCTATCAATTTAGAGATAAAAGTAGAAAAGTCAGCAAAGAAATTTACCAGGCATTTTCACGTAGGGTTCAATAAAAAGTATGAATGGTTAACTGGCTGCAAAACTTTGAAGAAATTGTTTTGTTTGCCTTGTCTTCTTTTAAGTATAGCCGAAAAACACATTAGAACTCAGTCGGTATTACAGACTTGAATAATTCGTAAAACGACATGTAAATAGCAAAATAGCAAAAAACATTCAGGACCTATCGTATTAAACATAGTTTGGACAATCATTTAAAAATAAGCTACAAAATTCACAATGAAAGGTAAAAAAAAATAGGGACGTCTTATAACGAGTAATAGATGTAACTTGTTTTCTGGGAGAGCATGAACTAAGTTTTAGGGGTCACAATGGAGCAAGTGAATCCGCCAAAGGAGAAAATTATATGGCGTAAAATACGATGATACCCTAAAAAAAATTATTTTATTGATTTGACGACTTTCCGAAGTACCTTAAACAGAATCCAAAATAAATTAATTAAATGCACTGCCGACGTTGTGATGGATCACATTAAAAGTGAAATTAAAAAAGTATCTTTCGTATCAATTGCGCTTGATGAAACCACAGATGTAGCAAACTTAAGTCAATTATCCATTGTTGTGCGATATGTATTGGATGGCA
>OV651835.1:3517205-3633821 GCA_927349885.1 Psylliodes chrysocephalus
CATATCGATTCTTTTTTTTTTGAGAAGTTGTGCATTTTTTATGTTAAAATAAGAATCCAAGGGCACTATATCTAGGAGAAGAGGGAGATTTACCTAACTTGAAGCCAGAGTTACTCTTAGTACAACAAAAAACTACTTAAGTACAGAGTACAAGTACTCTTCCCCAAAAGTACTCGAGTACCAAGTACATAACGTAGAAAAGCACACTTAATGAGTACTCGAGTACTTTTGTAAGTACAGAGTACCAAGTACATTAATAATTAATTTTTTATTGTATAATCTTATGGCTTTTGTATATATATATATATATATATATATATATATATATATATATATATATATATATATATATATATACTAGTATAGGTTTAAATATATTAGATATCCACAGTCGGGCAACTAAATACTAAGAACTACAGAAAATTTTGTGTTGCATTTAGTTGATTAACTCTGGATATGAGCACAATAAAACAATAAAATCTATATCTTTCTAAGAACCAATTTTATTTGCCTTTAATATTACAAGTTTTTCAAAATTTGCATCAGTAAGAGCATGGCTACGAGGGTCGTTTAACATTGTTGCAAATGAAAAAAGTCGCTCCACTGCAGCAGAAGATGGTAAACATGTATTATACCGTATAAAAACTTTTTTTATTTTTGGGTAGTCATCCAGCATGGACAGATCGGTTCTCCTATCCTCGAGATAATGTAAAAGCTCCAACTCAACTTTTGATCTTTTTTTATCGTGTTTGTTTACTTTCTTAGATTCTGATGTTTCGATTTCGTTAAAATAAAAAAAAAACGTCATATTCGTTTTCAGCATCGTGTTCATTACTATCATTGCTACCATTGTCATTATCAACATTTTCAGAATCTAACAGCCGTTCAGCACATGAAATAAATGTTTGTTTTACACTGTCCAGTGAGATTCCTGTCTGGGACTGTAGCTCACTTTTTAGGGTGTTGAACCACCGAAGTTTAAATTTTGGACAAGAAACTGCGGCTATTAGTGCTTCTTCATATTCTAAATGAAAAACAGAGGAAAACCGTTTAAAAAGTGCCTCAAGACATGTCTAGGGCCCTGGAAATCAACTTTCATATTCTTCCATTTGTTGGCTAATGAAGTCAAGGTTGGAAGTAGATAACCAAAGTAAGTATTAGTTTCACCCTGTAGTATGTTCAAAGCTGTTGCCAAAGGCTTTAATACTTGACAATAATCTTCCAAATACTGGATTTCAGTTTCTTTAAAATGGGGGAGGCCCAGCCTTTGATGTAAAGTAGCCAGTTTTGTTCTCGTATCTTCATGCAAAATCCGAGATATGCAGTCGAAATGGGAATCTGTCTCAAGTCAAATGGACCACCCGGTATATTGCTTTTTATTCAGTTTTATTTAGATTTATTCCTCTCTTCAAAAACCAACACTTCTTATATGTTTAACAGTGTTTGAGTTTCAAAGATAAAAATATAGCTAATACCTAACCTACAAAGTTAGATTAAAACAGATTATTATTCGTCATAAACCCAAACCAATCTGTGTATAATATAATGATTAAAACCTTTACAGCCTTCTATAGATAGAGGTATTTTTAGACACAAAGTACCTAAATACGTAATCACCTTAGATAAAAGAGACCGGAGATGTAACATTGCACATCGCGCATGTTGTCTATTCCAAACCTAAGTAACCCACCAATTAAAAATCATTGTGTTCACGACGCCACCCGAATTGCTCCGAAATTTATATTATTTGCTTGTCTCCGCGTGAGTAAATCATTTATGGACCGCCGTTTTTTGAATTGTTTGTTGGTGTTATTAACAATTTAAAGTGTTTTAGTTATTCAATTTCAAGTTGAAAATGCCACGATGTATGCTGAAAAATTGTATACACAAATAATATAAGTGTCAATGTTATGAAAAATAAGAAATATATTCGTTTTCAGCGGTAAATATTTGTTGACGTTTTGACATAAAGTCGCCATGATTCTTTGAGCTGAATATTTCAGATCCGCATTAAGGGGTTTCAATAAATATTAAACATCAAATACATAATATTTCAGAAAATAGATTTCATAATGCATTAATTTACAAAAGAGTAAAATTTGAAACATTTAATCTAAATAAGAAGTAAATAGGCATTGTTACTAACGAAATTTTGTTTTTAAAAAGTAGTTTTATAAGAATATTTACTAAAGGTGGTTTTTAGCCCTTTATTAGATATTTTTACAAGAATATTTGATGAAATACGGGTTCACCTACTTAAAATTTCAAGGTTCATTTTATTTGCGGTTAAATCGGAAGTGACATTTTGAATCTTAAGTCTTAAAACAAAGTAAAATGCGCAATATGATCTAGTATAAGCATGAAAATAATAAAGTTAAGGAAATTAGTCATAATATTAGTAAAATGTTACATTATAAACCCCTAAACAACTCGAAAAAAAATCTTCGTTTATTAAGAAAATCTAAATTCTAGCAATATTTATTATACAATCGAATGCAATTTCAAAGATAACAGGATCAATAAATCCGAATATCTAAATTTTGGAGCTAAATGCTCTGATAAAAGCATGCGACCGATAGGGGTTACAAAAATAATCGATTTATCCGTTATAATTAATCGAATATTTTTAATCGATTATTTGTGATTAATCGAACATTTTCAATAAATTGTTTTCGTTTTTTTAGGTAATGGAATAATCGATTATAAAAAAATTACAGAAAAATTTATCGGTCAATCAGGTTTTTATTAATCGATTATTTTCGATTTTTCAAATAATCAATTTTAAATGAAATATGAAAACAAAAGGATTATGTGAAAATAATCGATAATTCAGTTATTTTTTTGGAAAATCGATTTATAGTAGAATCGGCTTCTTAATTAATTGGTTATTTTCCCTTAATCGATTATTTTATATTAAGCGACTATTTTCATTGTTTCAAAAATGATCGAATAATTGATTTTAAAGGAAATAATTCTTTTATTTTTGATTAATCGATTATTTTTGATTAATCGATTATTTTAGATTTTTCAAAGATTATCGAATAATCTATTTCAATGGAAATACGAAAAAATAATCGATTATTTAAAATAAACGATAATTGGTTTATTATTTTTTGTAAACACTGATTTATCGGTTAATTGGCTTTTTAATTAATCTATTATTTTTGATTTTTTAAAGATAATCAAGTAGTCGATTTTAACGGAAATACGAACAAAAATAGATTGAATATATGCATTTCTAGAGTTTTATGTGACTCATCCTATATATTAATTAATATTCCGAAAGAAACAAGCTTTAATATATCTTTTTCTGAGGTTATAATACAAAACAGCATTTTCTCATTTTGACTAATTTTTAATATTATGTGATAGTCGTGGAAAAAATATAATATTCAACTCACAAGGTTTGATTTGCAGTATTCGCCTGCGCACATGCTTTTTTTATAATACTCGTAGACAGTGAGTACCATTTCTTACTAGATTAACAATATTCTATTTCAACATTTTACTGTAGTCTCTTACAGAAAAGTCCGTAGTAAATAATAGCTAACTAAATATTCTATAAAAGGTCTTCTCTTTACATAAAATGTCGTGGCATCTGTTTGATATTAAAAAATCAAGTTAAATTTATTTCATAATACAAAATTCCATTAAACGTATATTTTAAATAATTCTAATAGTTTATTATGATGCTAATAAACAAAGTCCGGTCCCTGTCACAGAGTTCGGGTTCCTGCCCAGTTCCCCCACTCCGTTAACCTTTCTTTAGAAATTGGTAACATTTGCGCAGGTTAAACACAGGTGTATGTTATATCTCTGGTCTCTTTTATCTAAGGTAATCACTTACCTTTTCAAATAATTGAGTTTCATAAATTTACACGACAAAGATTGAATAATTTATACGATAAAGTTCACTAACTTAACTTTGGCTGATCGGCACTTTTAAAACACTATCGTCTTCGGCTACCGACAAATCGAATCAAACATTGCACGTGGCAGTTTGAACAGACAGACTGAGATTGAGACAAGTCTAAACAAATATGAACTGCGCAATATTTGTATTTGTGTGAAGTACTTAGGTACATTCAAAAGTACTTAAGTACATTCAAAAGTACTTAAAGTACTTATTTGTCTAAAGTTCTTAAGTACATTCAAAAGTACTTACAGTATTCTAAAATGTACTTGAGTACAAACGTTCTCAATACAGTGAAAGTACAAGTACAAATACATAGGATCCTAATGTACTCTGGACTGAGTACCAAGTACACTAAATGTACTTAGAGTACAGCTATCGAGTACTTGTACTTGAATACCGCACAGCTCTGCTTGAAGCCACTTCAAATCCTACACTTCCTTGAGAAAATAGGATTGTAAGGGTCGTTATAGGCATTAAGACATTTCCTTAGTGCATTGGCGACAGAAGGGGGCACAATAGATCTTTTAGGTCTCAGTGTATTAACACCTTATTCTCAACATAACATGTTAAAACTACGACTCCACGCATTTGAAGCCGTGGGCAATAGCTAGTGTTATACCGGGTGTTCAAATTAAAGTGTTACAATTAAATACCGTCGAAAATATGCATTTAAAAAAAAAGTTTTAAACGAAAGTTTTATAGTTTTTTAGGAGGAAACATTTTGGCTAAATTAATTTTTTTATAGCTGACCATAATACGGCCGTATCAAGATGGACTTTTTTATTTCAAATTGGAACCCCATTTTTTTACATATTCTTAAAGTTCATAAAAAAAATTAGAAACTTTAAGGGAAAACATTTTTTTATTGGACTTTTACTTATTGGATAATACCTACCTACTTGAAAATTTTGCTGCGCAAAATAAAAAGATTTTAGCCAAAATGTATACCCCAAAATATAAAACTTCCGTCTGAAACGTTTTTTAATAATAGGCGGTATTTAACTGCAACACTTTAATTTAAACACCCGGTATATAACAAGATATATGTCTGAACTTAGATATAGAATATTAGATAAAGAACTGATATTTTTTTTAATATGGCGCTTCTGAATTTTGGTAGATGAATTCTGTGTTATTGTATTTTATAATATACCAAATATCTATTATATTGCTTTAGAATATTTAATAAATAATACTTGTCTTTTTTTTTTTCAGGTAAGTTTAGTCTAGACAGAGCAAAATAAACCACACAAGAATCTACTTTAAGTAAGTTAATATTTATTGTTATATTATTCTTAATCATAAATAAGAATTGTCACTTTTTAAAGATACAACTATAATGGATTTCCAACACACAGTACAAAAGACCAAATGACAGAAGACTAAGATAATAAATATTCTGTCAGAAATACTCAGTTGTAAATACTAAGTTGTAAATACTCAGTTATAATTACTCAGTTATAATTACTCAGTTAAAAATACTTAATTATAAATACTCAGTTATTATAATAAATATGACGAATTCCAAAGTATAATTTACAAAACTAAATAACAAACTTATTTGCAATGAATTCAACAAATTTTTTTTCTAATGTTGGCGAAAAACTAGCAGAAAAAATAATAAAGCCAAACTTTCAATTCCAAAAAAAGAAAAAGAATAAAAAAATTTTTTTTAATGCCTACATCAGAGATCGAAATAAAAAAAACTATAGAATCTTTAAAAAATAAAAAATCTCCTAGCATTGACGGCGGTAAGATTGAAACCGTTATTTTCTATTTATTCCCAGGGACAAAACATTAGCTTTGTGGACGATACAGCAATAATATTTGAAGCTGAAACATAGAACGATTTAAAACAAAAGATAGAAACAGATATTACATATACAGTGTGGAAAAGCCAAATGGAATAAATTCATTATTTCGATTACTGTACATATTTATAGAAAATCCCGAAATACGTCAAATTTAAATTATAAATTGACATTCTTTAAAGTGAAAATGTGATCCCTACCTTGAACCCCCTTTGAGTAACAGTTACTATTGTTACGGGTTTTATTCTCCCTAAATCTATTCCAGTCTAAAATTACCCTAGTTTACACTACTCTAAACTATTCTAACCTATCCTATTTCCTAGCCTACCCTATTGTAACTTATTCTAAACTTACACTACTCTAAACTAGGTTTTTCTATTCTAAACTATCCTAAACTATTCTAAACTAATCTAAATTATTCTAACTTATTATATCTATCCTACCCTATCCTAAACTAGTCTAATCTATCCTACCTATTCCTATTACTATTCTACACTTAACTATTTACACTATTCTACTTCTAATCTACCCTACGCTTAGCTATGTACACTATTCTACTTCTATTTAATTTTAACTTACCCTAAGCTATTCTAATTACTAGACTAATCTATTACTTACCTATTCTACTATAACCTATGCTAATCTCTTTAGTTACCTTTCGATTTAAGAGTGTGCGGTATATAAATGTATACAAATCAATAAAATGGGTCCATTGAATAAATTCATAAAATATCCATTTTTATCAAACATATTTTGTAGTAAAATATAAAATAATATTTTGTAATAAAGTATAATCTCACCTGGAGTATATTCAATTATAATTAATACCTTAATAAATAATTTAAAATGTAAATAGATATATTTCGCTACTTTGAACAATAACTCTAGCTCATTTAATTACCAAAAAGCTTTATTTTTATTGTTATTGTTTACATGTCAATTTTAACTCTTTCAGTTGTCAGATTCTTCTAAATTTATAAATATTGACCACAGTCTTACCAGAAATTATCCTATTAGCCTTTTGTAGTCAGGGCCTTCTTGCTAAGACATTGACTTTTGTTGGCCATTTTGTGGAACTTCCTTCCTGGCCCAGTTTTTGCTTGGATTCTGATCGTGGCATGTGCCAAGATTTTAACTAGGATTTTCTAGGATTTATTCTTGTGCAAAAACCAGAGATTCCTTTAGTCCGATATATTGTTAGTGATCTTTGTGATTCATACACCTAGTGGTGGATATATTATCGGCTAAAAGTGTGAATTTGATTTAATAAATTAATAACTAAAAGGTCACATACCATCAAGGACCTCCTTGGTTCGCCCCTTTCATTCGTGCGAATCGTGCGTTCCTTCGCTCATTCAGCTTTGCAATTCTGCATACAGGCTTTTATTAGAGGAGTACTTCTGGGGACTGTGGGCAAGTTCTCTCCACCTCTCCATAAAGAATAGGGCTTCTCCCCGTCACCGTTTGCGTGCTAGCAACAAAGAACCGACAATTGGATAACCGAACACGAAATAATTTTCATAGCGGTCTACTTACAGACATCAAGAGGAAGCTACCTCACTGGACATCGTCCTTCATTGAGTGCACTTAATCCCAAGTAAGACGGTTCCTTTTTTTCTAACCCTATATTTCGGAGGGCCCCCATCTACTAACGCGATTAGGTTGTTGAGACTCAGCCTACAACCAACATAATAGTTAAGTACCTTATTTAATAATCAATTTATTTTGTATATATACTTATTAATTGTAATATTCACCTACCGGTTTTTCCTTTGTAATACGAAGAACTCTACGTACGTAACCGCACTTTTACCACCCACTTGGAGGGTTATATATTATAAGTGTATGTACATTAAAGGTGAGAGTAGTTGTTGAAACGCCTTGTACATAATAATTTTCTTTTGTTCCTAATAGTAATAATAATCCACATTTCGTAATATTTGGTACGCATGGGAATTTTTTGGTTATAATTTTGACAACCGAGGTTATAAGAAAATAAAGGCCCGTTCACATTCCATCAATCAAATTCTTTTTCTTCTTTCTATTTACAGGAACCTACCCCCTGAGGATTACTAGTCAACCTGATTAGGGAGTACGGTAATTTGGAACCCCTTAATCAGGACAGGCTATCCGTAATACTATCCCTAATTTTTTAAATGGGAAGTACAGGCTTATGATATATCGTTTGAAAGGTCTCTTCATTCTCTATCCAAAAATGTTATTGTTTTTAAATTTATTGCAAAAATTAACATAAAAAAAATCAAATAACTGATAACCAAAATTTGGTACAATACACTCAATATGTAATATTTAAATGTTCATTACGTAAAAAATATGTATGTCAATGAAGTAGATGTTCAAAATGCTCACCGCGAACGTCTTGGCAACATCCTAATCTTGAATAAAAATGTCTTCTAACGTTAATTAACATATCAGGCGTGACCGATCTAATCGCAAGCATTATTAGTTCTCTTAAGTCATCTAAATCACGTGGTTTAGTTTTGTAAACAATATTTTTTACATAGCCACATAAAAAAAAGTCTAATGGGGTAAGATCAGGTGATCTTGCTGGCCATTCTATTGATCCTCGCCTCCCTATCCAGCGATTTGGAAATGTTAAATTGAGGTACTGGCGAACATTGATTTGGTAATGTGGAGGTGCTCCATCTTGCTGGAACCATATGGTATTTGCTGGATCTTGAGGGTTTCCTGGATCAGGAAATAAATTTGCCAAACTTGGCACCACATCATTTTGTAGTAGTGCTAAATAATTATTGCCATTCAAATTCCCTTCAATGAAAAAGGGACCAATAATATGGTTTTCAACAATCCCTTCCCAAACATTAACCTTTTGAGAGTATTGTGTATGGACCTCTCTCATCCAGTGAGGATTTTCCGTTGACTAGTAGCGGCAATTTTGACGATTAGCATGACCGTTAACGGAAAAAGTGCACTCATCAGAAAACATAACGTTTTCTTATTGGATGGTATTGTTATTCAACATTTCCATCATTTGTTCGCAAAAATGAGTTCTCCTATCAAAATCGTCTTCCATGAGTTCCTAAGTCGGTATCATTTTATAGGGATGCATTTTATTTTCATTTAATATGTTTAGTATCGATGTATGGCTGACATTAAATGTTGCAGATGCTTGTCTATTCGATGTATGTGGGTTTTCCTCAAACTCAAGCATCATATCTAATTTGATATCATCACTCAGTGCATTGGCAGCTGTTTTTTCATCTGCTTTACATGTCCAAATTCGCGAAATTGCTTCTCTATTTTACTAATTGTACCTTGGGATATAGGCGGCAAATTCGGAAATTTTTCATGAAATAGGCGAGCAACTTCCATTTGTGTTCGGGTGTTATCTCCGTAACCAATCATCTGTAAAACTGTTATTTTATGCATTTCTGTTAATCTAACCATTTTTATGGAATTCAAACGACAATTATAATATTGACAATATCCTGCAGTTATAATTATTACAAACCAATTTGCTAAGGCGTTTTAAACAAACTAACATTGCTATGATAGTTTTTTAAAGGATGTTTTTAAATTGATATTAAAAAAGAAAACTGATATGGTTTTTGCTTAGGTACTGTCTTAATATTATAAAGACTGAACGGGAAATAGTAGTGTAGGTACTCTTGAGAATTTCGGTAATAAGATGATTTTATTTTTTTTATGTTAATTTTTGCAATAAATTTAAAAACAATAACATTTTTGGATAGAGAATGAAGAGACCTTTCAGACGATATATCACAAGCCTATACTTCCCATTTAAAAAATTACGGGTTGTAACTGTTACTCAAAGGGGGTTTAAGGTAGGGATCACATTTACACTTTAAAAAATGTCAATTTATAATTTAAATTTGACATGTTTCGGTATTTTCTATAAATATGTACAGTAATCGAAATAATGAATTTATTCCATTTGGCTTTCACACACTGTATAATGGATTAGTAATAAACAACTAACAATTAATTTCGACAAGACTTATTTTATTCCTTTTACAAGCTATGAAAGCAATTTACCTACATACAAAACAATTGAATTAAAATGAAAAATTATTTAAAATATCTGGGAGTTACTATTGATTCACATTTAAAATGGGACAAGCATATTGATAATGTCACTAATACTCTAAGATTACTATTATTCAAATTTAAATGTTTAAAAAAATTTCTAAGCATAACTCATCTTGGAATAATATACTTCCCTTTGGTCCAAAGTCGTATTCAATATGCAATAATGTCTTGGGGAGCTACAACAAAAAATTATATACAAAAATTAGATATTTTACAAAAAAGAATTTTAAAAATCATACATAACAAACATATTCGATTCCCGTCAGGCTTACTAAATGAAGAGATAAAAATATTTAATATTCGAAATCTTTACATCTACACCGTTATCATTTATACTCTTACAAAAATAAACAATTTTTCTGTGGAATCAAACACACCTATTACACCAGAAGTAAACAAAAAGGTCTTATACAAATACCCCAAATTAATCAAAATATTGGTCAAAGACATTACGTTTATTTAAGTAGTAAAATCTTTAATCTTCTTCCGGATATGTATGGAACTTATTAAACAACTATAAACTCGATAAATTTATTAAAAAAATGATTCTATATACAGACATTAATTATTTTTCGGAATTATTTAATTAAATTAAACTAAAATTAATTCAATTATCATATCATTTAAATGTTTTTAAGCTAAATCACAGAACCCTGTAGACTGCTAGGTTCTATTTTATAATATTAATTATTATAGTTGTTTCTAGGATTATTGTTATTATGGTGATTATTGTTATTATGGTTAATATTGTCATTGTTATCATAGTTATTGTTACTATGACAATTATCAATTATTATTTTTTTATTATTATTATTAAAATTATACTTATTTTTATTATTGTTAGTTTTGTTAGTATTCATTATTATTATAATTTTTGTATTTATTGTTATGTTCTTCACTATTATTATTATTGTTATTATTATTTTAGTTATTCTCTCAGTTCATTCAATATATTTTAATGTATAAAATTAAATATTTTTAAAACACACATCCAGATTGTAATTGACATTAAATTAAAATAAGTAAACAATTCAAAATTTAAAATATAACTCGGTACAGTCATTAAAATGTTAAATAAATACTCAGTCACCTACTCGCATCCATAAGGGACATAAGTGGGTTACACTGGTTGTTCAAACATCAAATTAATAATTAGATTTTAAATTATTATATTACCAATATTACTAACTCTATGTGTGTTGAATAAAAGATCTATCGATCTATCTATATCAAGCAACCAGATAGTAGAAGATTACATGAATAATCATGATGAAATACAAGTTCAAAGTGAAACCGGTAGGTAAAGCCAGTAGACTGATAACACCAGCCATCAGACTTCTTCTTTCTAATATTTGTCCAATAAAATTACACGATGAATTGCTAATGGAGCTAAAAAATTTGGTGTAAATTCTGTATTACTAATAACATTCCTAAAATTAAAAGTTTTCAGTATTTTTGTTTTCAATGAATATACATAGAAAAATGATTCGAGCTAGATTTAGGTCGAATATGTATATATTTAGTATAACCTCCAAACATTTACAGAGGTGCTATAATAGGTTATACAAAATAATCTGAAAAAGCCTGTAATAACTAGATAGGAAAGTCATGTGTTGGAGCTATTAAATTTTTTGTCCAAGGCACATACTTACTGTGCATATAAAATATTACTTGTATGTTTTAACATTACGTATTTATGGAAAATAGCGATTATTAATATTATGGTTAAACGTTTTTACCGTTGCTTTGTTACTTTGAAGCCTGGGGGTACATTGTTCAGTTTGATTATTGGGAAGGGTCAACAACTTAATAAATTGTATTACCAGAATTTTGTTTTATTTCGTTTCTATTGTTTAATCGATTTAGGCTAGGGACAAGAAAACATATTTATCTGGTATTTAAATCGGTCGCGCCCCCACATTTTAATACTGTGAATCGTGGTACTAAACGGACCACGACCACTCGGAGCGAAACCGGAGCCTGGGCTGTTCATCAGACAGTCAAAACTATTTCGTTAACTATAGATCTTCGTAAGTTGAAAATTGTCATGGTAAGTTCATTTTACGTAAATCATTGGACCTTAACGCTGACTGCGTTTACGGGAATTTGAAAGTTGCACTAGTGCTATCAGAACTACTCCAATAGCAGCCCTAGAATTTGCAATAACACCAATTTACATTCATTTAAGGTTATTCTAGATTCATCACATACAGACTGCACAAGGGTGTATTACCTATAATTATTCTGCCTAGGCAAGGCTACTGTGAGCGATATAACTGCGATATAAAAACGAGTCCTGCATGCTTTTAATCAACATTCTCGGAGGGGCTTTTCATTTGACAAGAAGTTTTTAAAATGAAATTTAAAAGACAAATAAATACACTTTAGTTGTATCTTCTTTTTTATTTTTTGAAATCAGCCTTTGCGGCTCAAATTCGATGAAATCTAAAATGAATTCTTGTAAAACCCTTTTCGTAGATTTCCATCTCATCATCTCCGACTTTCGTGAATCGCACAGCTACTAATTGTATGCAAGACTTATGTGTAACAGAAATTTAGGTTATTTACCAAATTCTTGCAATACTTACATCAATGGCTCCCAAATCGCGAATGTTGTAGGTTAGTTCCACCCCAATACTTTTACCAACTCTTTGGTAAACATAATTCAAATAAATTCTTAAGACTATTTTTTAATTAAAAAAGGTACATCAGAACTTGAAAGTTTATGATGATCAAACTTATAATGTAAATATTATTCCCAATATTTATTTATCCCTTGCGGTTCCTTTATCTACTTTTACCATTGATAAACCATTTTTAATAGGGCATTGTGGGCTAATATAAAACATATGCATAACATCGGCCTAGAGAAAAATATGTCAATTTAAGAAAATCCAAGGGTGATAAGCCATATTAGAATGCTACCATTGTCCTTAATCTAATCTAATCCGATCCGATCCGATCCGATCCGATCCGATCCAATCCAATCTAATCTAATTTAATCTAATCTATATGTAAACACATATAAGCCAGAGTAGAATTGTAAAAGCCTCAGTACTTTGTTGTTTTTCTAATAATTTGAAAAATTGTAGCGTCTTTTATTATAATTATAAAAATCTTATGTAACGTCTTCTATTCGTATTTAATTGCTGGTTGTTGTTTTTCACTGAATGGGATCAGACTGACATAATTGTTTCTGAAACATTCCAAGCAAAACACGCCTCTCTATACGCCATTGTTGATAAGTAATTCTGTATGTCTGGCAATTTACAAACTGGAGGTAAACGGAAGGTAAACTGCCAAACAAAAGGGCAAAAGGGTTATTTTAGCAGTTATATGGCTCGACTCGTCTTGTTCTATGCAAATGTGGAACAGGATTATTTTGAGTAAAAGGCAACGTAAGCGTAGATATCACAGGAACTTAATTATAGATACGAAGATACATTACGAATATTATACAATCTGCTTTAAAAGCTAACTTTATTGACTGATTTTCAGGTAGAAAAGTGGTTCATTATTAACCTAGGGAGAAAATTACAGAGCCTACCTGATAACTATATACCTACTGTATTTTATGTAAATGATATCAGTTCATATTTTGACAGTTTTTGAGGATAACTGAAATGCTCAAATGCAAATACAAAATGTAAAAATATTTTACTTACTTATTTAATGGTCATATCCACTATTCAAATAAAACCAATTCACTTTCAGATATCATTCCACATTTTCATAAATATATAAGAGTTTTCAAATCAAAATAAAAATAAATCGATAAATAAATGGGCAACTTGTTGCCAAGGTTGTTCTTGTCACACCGGTAGAACGGGATTGACTGGTGACCCGTTCTAGATCCGTACGACATTATAAATTCAAAATTCAAATTTTATCAAAACTTTTAATTTTTGACTTACTACAGAAAAAGTAAAAAATAAACAAATTAATTCTACGTATAAACTGTAAATTCTACAGGTACTAAACTGATGTTTGTGTTTTACATTTAATTGTCACAAGCATGGATGATTTGATTTGAAAAAAGTTTGAAATCGTTTTTATTAGTTTTAAAAACCTAATTTTTTTTTTAATTAAAATGCTAGTAGTGAAAAAAATAGTAAATGAGCCACGGTAGAGAAGTGAGGTCTTTAATGGACCTCGACAAAATAACTTACTTCTCTACCTTGGCGAATAATATACTATTATTTTAGTTTATTTCTAACAATACTAATAATTAAAACTTATATGCAAAATGCATATAAAGTGCATGCCTGCATTATAGTGTCTAATTTTATATTGCATATCTAATATAATAATGCATGTCTTAAATAATAATGCATATCGCTCATTTGCTGCAATAACGAATTAACTGGAAATTCGTAGTTCTCTAGAAAACAGAGTTTTAATTTTCAAAGTTTTCTATTTTTACTTTGTATTGATAATATAATTTTTTTAAGGTGTTTTTAGCATGATAGTGTGCACTTAAGGAGACAATTGAATGCCTAGTAGTGATCATAAAGTGGTAAAAAGAAAATTTGTTTTGAGTTATGCCATTCTTGTTAACAATTTTATAATTAATATTGTATCTAATGAACATATGACGCTGTTGCAGAATATAAAAAGATTATTTTATGTCATCATTTATAATAAGCAAAAAATAAAACAATTTGAAGAATCATAAAAAGAGCTTTATTTAAAAGAAAACACAAAATCTTACGCATTAAACAATAAAACTAAATTTAAGAAAATAAATAATAATTCTATGCAGATAATAAATAATGACATTAAGTTTAATTATAGATTTTTAAAAAAGGATTTGTAGTTGGAAGGAATGTGTTTTTTTTTATTAAATCCAGTTTTCCTCTCAGAAATTTTTGGTTTGAAAATAAAGGCTGGTTTAAACAATAACTACAGGTTTTTTCTTTTTGATTACAATTGCTTCTTTGTAATCGTCATCTGCAAATGAAGTTTTATAAAGAATTGAGTTTGGTTTTTCTTTGATTACTTTAAGAAATTGTATTTTTGTCATTTTGACTCCTGTTAAAGTTATAGGGCCAAAGTCAGAATTTAACAACTTCAAGTTATAAAAGTCTTCGTAACTCATTTCATGGACTCTGAATGGTTCTCCTGTTTTTTTAGCTGAGCGGATCACAGAGATAAATGCCTCAGGGGTGTACGTGGGCCCACCTTTAAGTTGTCTTTTCATCTGCCTCTCTATTAGAGAGTGAGCCGAATCTCCTTCATTTTGTGTGTGGCCGGTGATGAGATATTTATGTGTTATCGATTGTATTTTGTCAAAGTTTCTGACAGCGTATAAATATAATGCCACCATAAACTTATTTTTATTTTGACCGGCGCAATTGTCTGAATAAAAAATGACCTCCTTGCCGGTATCAGAGCTCTCTTCGTTAATGGTTTTCAAATATTTTAAGACACAGGTTCCTAACTCATTTGCACCCCGATGACCATTTGATTCATCCCATACGAAACAATCACACTTATTATTATGTAAATTGTAGATCGTAAAATTAAAAGCATTTAATTTCGATTTGTAATAAAATTCAGACACGTTACCTTTTGGCAATTGAATGACCGCTTGCATGTCATATACAGCGACAATTGCCGTAACATTTTCTTTATCTTTTTGTTTTTTCGCTCTTGACAAATTTTTTTCAAGTATTTGTGTTTCGTACTTATCTTGAAGTTCTACTTTTTCGAGATCATTTGAGTTTTCATAGGAAGTGCAAGTTTCACACAAATCTTTTTTTGGTGTAAAAAAGGACATTAAATTCGTTAGTAAAAATTCGATAAAACATTACATAATTACCATAAGGAATATTTTTAACTTTGCAGTCTGTAACATAATTGCTGTGAAGTTGTGAAATTGTTTTACTACCATCTATAAATTGTCTAGTTGTATTGGATCGTGTATAATGACTTTCAACTTTCGGGATTTTATAAATGAATTTATCTACTTTTACCATTGATAAACCATTTTTAATAGGGCATTGTGGGCTAATATAAAACATATGCATAACATCGGCCTAGAGAAAAATATGTCAATTTAAAAAATCCAAGGGTGATAAGGCATACTAGAATGCTACCATTGTCCTTAATCTAATCTAATCCGATCTGATCCGATCCGATCCGATCCGATCCGATCCGATCCGATCCGATCCGATCCGATCCGATCCGATCCGATCCGATCCGATCCGATCCGATCCGATCCGATCCGATCCGATCCGATCCGATCCGATCCGATCCGATCCGATCCGATCCGATCCAATCTAATCTAATTTAATCTAATCTATAGGTAAACACATATAAGCCAGAGTAGAATTGTAAAAGCCTCAGTACTTTGTTGTTTTTCTAATAATTTGAAAAATTGTAGCGTCTTCTATTATAATTATAAAAATCTTATGTAACGTCTTCTATTCGTATTCAATTGCTGGTTGTTGTTTTTCACTTAATGGGATCAGACTCACATAATTGTTTCTGAAACATTCCAAGCAAAACACGCCTCTCAATACGCCATTGTTGATAAGTAATTCTGTATGTCTGGCAATTTACAAACTGGAGGTAAACGGAAGGTAAACTGCCAAACAAAAGGGCAAAAGAATTATTTTAGCAGTTATATGGCTCGACTCGTCTTGTTCTATGCAAATGTGGAACAGGATTATTTTAAGTAAATGGCAACCTAATCGTTGATATCACAGGAACTTAATTATAGATACGAAGATACATTACGAATATAATACAATCTGGATATATAATAAAAAACATTATATATAAATTTTTTTCACTACTAGCTTTAGAAGCTAACTTTATTGACTGATTTTCAGGTAGAAAAGTGGTTCATTATTAACCTAGGGAGAAAATTACAGAGCCTACCTGATAACTATATACCTACTGTATTTTATGTAAATGATATCAGTTCATATTTTGACAGTTTTTGAGAATAACTGAAATGCACAAATGCAAATACAAAATGTAAAAATATTTTACTTACTTATTTAATGGTCATATCCACTATTGAAATAAAACCAATTCACTTTCAGATTTCATTCCACATTTTCATAAATATATAAGAGTTTTCAAATCAAAATAAAAATAAATCGATAAATAAATGGGTAACTTGTTGCTAAGGTTGTTCTTATCATACCGGTAGAACGGGAGTGACTAGTGACCCGTTCAAGATCCGGACGACATTATAAATTCAAAATTCAAATTTAATCAAAACTTTTAATTTTTGACTTACTACAGAAAAAGTAAAAAATAAACAAATTAATTCTACGTATAAACTGTAAATTCTACAGGTACTAAACTGACGTTTGTGTTTTAGATTTAATTGTCACAAGCATGGATGATTTGGTTTGAAAAAAGTTTGAAATCGTTTTTATTAGTTTTAAAAACCTAATTTTTCTACTACCGTGCGTAAAGTACGTACTTTACGCACTCCACGAAGTGTGTAAAATTGTACTTTTTTTCACTAGTGCGTAAAGTAAAACTCTTTACGCACTAGTTAAAAAAAGTAAAATTTGACAAAATTTGTACATAACAACAAAATATAGCGTTTTATTTTATATTAACATTTTTTTGCTATCTCCTTCTAAGACAAATAAATAAATTATTTTTGCTTATATCTATTTAGTGTCCAACAAATTATCAACAATTTATTTTAATTATAATTTTCTCTAAATGTCATCGATTTAATTAAAAGTAAACATACAGTGGATGTCGATTTTGGTAAAAGTAAGCTGGCCGTGGCTGTGTGGATTAGAAGAACTGTCAATCTCTAAACTTTTAATTAGTACCTACCTTATAACAGAACACGACAAAAGTATACTTAAGTTCAAGATTAGATTCTAAAGCCAATTTAGCATTTTTTTAAACTTAATCAAGTTTGAGAAGATAGAAAGTTTTACTTTTTAATGTTTGTTTACTTAAATTCAAATTTTATTTATAGTTTATTATATCTGTCATAATCGATATGAATTCAAATTTATCTAGCGATAGCGAATTTGATAATACTCCCCCAGATATCTTATGCAGTGCGCAAAAGGCAACTGAAAATTTATTGCCAGAAAAATCTGCATATATTTATCAGCAAAAATACAATGCATTTATAGAATGGTGTAGGAAGAATAAGGTGACAAAATATTCGGAAAACGTTATTTTAGCATATTTCTCTGATGAATTGAAGAATTGCAAAGCTTCTACCCTATGGTCGATTTATTCTATGCTTAAAAGTACCTTAAAATATAAAAACAACGTTGATATTTCGAAATTCAACAAGTTAATAGCATTTCTCAAACAAAAAAATAAAGGTTATAGACCAAAAAAATCCAAAATTTTTGAACGAGAAGATCTAATTAATTTTCTGTTGAAAGCTCCAGATTCCAAGTTTTTAATGATCAAAGTAAGTAAATGCCTCAGTAAATGCTTGAATGCTCAGTATAAAATTAAAATATGCTGTAAAGTTTTGCAACGAGATGTGTGTTCGTATGGTGTGTTGCCTAACAAAATCAGTTGCTGTCCTAACAGGCCACCGGGGTTGTTAGGCAGCACATTATACCTAAAACTTTTATATTTTTTACAGTAGCATTTATTTGGAGTTTTACATGCGCAACGTCAAGATATTTCCTAATGTTTAATAAATTATTTGTAACATTACAATATGTTATTTTTTAGGTAGCTTTTATAATTGGAATTGCGGGAGCTTGTCGCCGGGAAGAATTATGTAAAATGACAATTAACGATGTGGAAGATAAACAGTGTATATTGTCAAAGTATCAGAAACCAAAAATGGAATAGAACGCATTTTTACGATTTTAATTTCAAACAATTCTGCAGTAGATTATTTATCTTTCATAAAAAATATACCTCGTTAAGACCATCAAATATAAATTGTAACAGATTTTTTTTAAAATTCGCAAATGGAAAATATTCTAAACAGCCTGTAGGGATAAATACTTTTGATAAAATGCCAAGTGTTATAGCAACGTATCTAAACTTGCCCAATCCAACTGCTTTTACAGGACACTGCTTTAGGAGGTCTTCAGCCACTATGCTGGCAAATTCTGGAGGAGACCTTCTAACGGTCAAAGAACATGGAGGATGGAAATCATCTGCTGTTGCAGAAGGCTACATAGACAGCACAATAACACAAAAAAACTAAATTTCTAATAAAATTTTGATGGATGATAGTATGCCATCCACTTCCAAACAAAGCTACAATTTTACCGTTGACAACTCTAATGAAGAATTAGTGGAACCACTCGACAGTGAAACTAGAGTTACACAAAATATTTCAACCTCTTTACTTGAAAAGGCCAAATCCATACCACTCGAAGCTCAAAATAGGGTTACAGAAGTAAAATCACAACATTTTTCAAGCTCTGTGCTGGAAAAAGCCAAAACCTTAAGTTTTGGTAATTGCAATAATTGCACATTCAATATTAATATTTATAAGAGTTAAAAACCTATTTTTTTAAATATTTCTTCATTTGTTAGTCATTTTTTTCTGTAAGAATTATGAATTTGTAAAGTTCCAATAAATTTATTTTTGTTGCTGTGTACAATTTTTGGCACATTTTACTTTTTTTCACTAGTGCGTAAAGTAAAGTACTTTTTTTCACTAGTGAAAAAAAGTAACTTCTATATTTTTAATATTAGTGGATTATGTGTACGGTAGTAGAAAAAATATTGTATGCCACTCGTGTGTAAAGTCCCTTTTTTGTCGAGGTCTTTAAAGGACCTCGACAAAATAACTCACTTCTCTACCTTGGCGCATAATATACTATTATTTTAGTTTATTTCTAACAATACTAATAATTAAAACTTATATGCAAAATGCATACAAAGTGCATGCCTGCATTATAGTGTCCAATTTTATATTGTATATCTAATATAATAATGCATGTCTTAAATAATAATGCATATCTAAAAATAAAATATTGCTTATTGCAATATTTTGTAATCATTACAATATTTTTCATTTTACCACGAAATATTAACCAAGTGGGTATTTTGCTTTTTAAACTACTAGGTATTAACACCGAGGGAAATTTTTTGCTATGGTAGCAAAAAATGTATTAACCCTCAAAAAAACTCTATTAAAATAGGCGATAGCCAAAGTACTTTGCTACGGTTAATTAATTCACTTTTTTGGAATTACTTTTTAGTCCCTAAAAACTTACTTTTTAGTTTTTATTAATTTTAGTGGTTAGAAAGTAAAATTTTACTCACTAAAAAGTAGTTTTTTATGGTTAAAAAGTAGGTTTTTAGTGGTTAAACAGTATTTTTCTTGCAGTTAAAAAGTATTTTGTTACCTTGAACAGGCAGTTTTAATTGTAAAAGAATTATTTTTATCTCTTAAAAATAGATTTTACTTGTTAAAAATTAGGCTTTTAGTGGTTAAAAAATGGTTTTTAATAATTAAAAGTAGTTTTTATTGGTTAAAAATTAGGTACTGATTAAGAAATTACTTTCTTTGCAATAAAAAAATATTTTTTTTTTACCTTAAAAAGGTAGTTTTAATTAATAAAAAAATTAATTTTTACCTTTAAAAAATTGTTTTTAGTGGTTAAAAAGTAGTGTAGTTTAAAAGTAACCTTTAAAAAGTAGATTTTCATGATTATACAGTTAATTTTTACCTTTAAAAAGTATTTGTTGATGGTTAAAAGTAAATTTTGCTATTTAGGTCTGGTTTCTTCAGCTCTATAAAAAAATAAAGTTCAGTTAAAGTCGAAATACAAGAATGTTTTGCATGTATTAAATGTCAAATTTCCAGATTTACTGAGGATAACTGAACTTTGTATTTGTTCATAATAAAACCAGTTCTGTAAAAATAGAAAAATTAACTTTTTAGCCGTGCATTAGAAACTATATATAATTATTAGAGCAAAATTTACCTAATATATACCTGCCTATATAATTTACATAAATTTTTATTTAACCTGTGGTGGAACTACAGATCAACATAGGAAAGGAAGGGTTTCAAAAATAAAAGAGACGATTATTTTGTAATAAATATATTAGTTATGTTGCTAAATATTTCAAAAATGTATTTGAATTTTAAAAATTCAGTATGTTATGTAATATAAAATTGTTATTTGACAATTTAAACTTATTTGTCTTTAGACGTATAATAACGTAAGGCATATGTATCAAGAAATTTCAAATAAGCAGTTAGTAGCTTTAAATTAATCCGGTATTTATTCTTTGTGAAAAATCCTAAAAGAAATTTTATTCTAAATATATTGTTTTCTGTTTATTATAATATAAAATAGAATAAGAAAATCCATGCCATTAGGATTATTAACTAAAATAGGTAGGAACATAAAAACATATCATTCTTCTATCTACCAGGTGGGCCATTCCAAATGATCCTTCCTTAATATCTAGAGAAAAAAAATTCTATTTTATTAATACTATCTCAGAAACGCAAATTTCGAATTTTAATAAACTTGAGTACCAATCGTGGATCCTAGAAATCCTCAGTAAGTTAAGAATTTAGATAAAAATTAATGTCAGGTATTTTTGAGAAATGTTTAAATTTAGGTTCTTAAGGTCTGTAAAAGCTAAGGTTATACTATTAAATGCAACAAAAAATGAATCAGTCTCCCGAATCCTTTGTAAAACTGTCAAAATTCATTAAAAAAAACTTAAGCCGGAACATTTAAAACAGAAAACATTTAGGGCATGCGCATTATCAATTTCCAAACAAAATTAAATAAATAAGGTAGGTATACCTAAAAAGATAAAAGTTTGCCATCTTGTCTACTAATTCTTTTTTCTTATTCTAGGTTATTTCATGTATACCTAAACGCTCTACAGATGTTCATGTTTAATTTTCCAAAAAGTGGTACAAAAAAATAATTAAAAAACATTTTTGTTTTCTATTTCTTAATTTATTAAAAATATCAAAAAACACTGCCATACATGTGTTTTGTTAGAAATATCTGTTAACGTCAGTGGAACAAATAAATTTAACCCTCAGTACTCAAACTAGCCTCCAAGTTCCATCAAAATAGAAAAAGAAATTTGTGATATCTTAATGAAAAAACTTTGCAAGATTTTCACTTTATCTACTGTTTTTTCCTTAATTAACGTAAGTAATTAAAGTGAGGGGTCAATACATTTGAAACCGATAAATTAGTAGATATAAAATACTTTTATATGATACGTTATGTACTTACCCTTAAAATTTTCAACAAAATCTTGAAGTCCTCAATTAGTCAGCTTCTCTGTGTAATCCATTGGAAAACGAACACAACTTATGCACAAATATTACAAAAATGGCATCAGACCTACGATTTGCCAACGTAACGTGGATGATTTTTGCTGGCGGCTAGGGTAATTATAACTAAAATCACAAATCAATCACTGGCTTGTTCTTGTCTGTGCCTGCCGATATACTGGGAACGGACTGAACGGAGTACGCCGAATACACGAAAATTTTCTCGAGCACAGACGAAAAAGCTCTCGATCAAAACCGATCGTTATTTTCTAAAGATATTTTTTATTGGACTTCAAAAGCGAATTGTTATGATGGAAAAAATACGTATTAATATTTTGAATTTTTACTACAGAAAATAAATGTTTAGTAATTAAAAACTATTTTTAAGAGCAAAAATTATTTTTTGCTGGTTCTATAGACTGAAAAAAAAATATTTGCAAAGGTATCATTTTTTTTTGTATGGCGACAAAACTACTTTAAAAAAGCATTTTATTTAGTTGCATGAATGTATTTTTTTAATTGTAGCTGAAAATTTATTTGTGGTAGCAAGAAATTTCTCAACAAAAAACTTTTTAAATATAATTCTCTCAGTGAAGGATTAGGGCAATTAGAGGATGATTGATAGCAAATGGCTTCATAAAATTTATCTATTTTTGTGTAACAGGTAATTATTATTAAAAATTTATTTTGGTTAAGTATTGTTATTGGTTGTGTTCCTGCAAAAGTGCCGTTAGTGTGAAAGTAAAAGAGTTCATTTTAAAAATGCCGAAACAAGCTACGGGAAAATGCAAATGATGAAGAAATGGATCTATGGAAAAAGTGATTTGAAAATCGTAGACTCTAATCACGTTTTTCGCTCCACCTGCGATAAACTAGTAAGGATAACTAACATTTTTGTTGTATTTTTCAAACTATTAACTTTTTTCAAAGCCAGCTGAATCTATTTTAGAAGTAAAAAGAAATAAAATCAAGATATGATATAAGAGCTATACTAAATTATTTATTTGGATTTCATCTAATTTTTAAAAAATCAATAATATAATAGTTTTTCTTTTTTTTAAATAAGATGTTTTTTTTATTCTTACTCAAAAGCTTCTTTCTACCAGCCAGATTTTTTTTGAAAATTATCTAGATTTTATTTTTATATATAAAAACAACAAGTCACTTATCCAGAAAGCAACTTCCAAACCGATTTATTCAACTGTTAAGAGCAATCCAGTCCCTTCTGACGTTCTTCTAACGTCACACCGCACGGATCTCACTACCTCCCCTTGAAGTATTTGGAACCTTGTTCGCTACATAAATTTGGCAATGTTGTGTATCGTGCGATGAAGAATAATCATATTGGGTAGGGTCCGATTACAATTACATGAACACAGGTATGTCATCAATTGGCGAAGCAATTCGTTGGCTATCGCCGCCTACTGGAGGTTTAGTGGCTTGTTAATATTATAGGAATGTAGAAATACTATTTTTAAACCAAACATCTCAAATATTTTTTATTTATTGATAGTTATAGATGATATAGAGGGTGTACCGAAATTAGACGGTCATATTTTAACAGCGTAATCTACATCCTAAAAGAGTAGTAAACGTTCATATAAACATAGGTCCGAAAACGTTTCTTTTCCGAGATACAGGGTGTTAAAGGTGAAGTCCTGATACCACACTTTTGTAAATATTTTTTAAATGTTTAAAGAGTATTAGGTAAAATTTGGTAAAAATACTTACCTTTTAACGCTCCATTCATTTGACTAAACACCAGTTTTCTTAGGTGGGTAAATTAAAGGGAGATTAGGGTAAAATTACTCTAAGGTTTTTTTGTTGATAGTTTTTAACATTTTTGACTATAAAATTTGGAAAACCAATATTTTCTGAATAATAAAGCTGCATTTGTTGCATCTCGCTAGGACGCGCCATTTTCAAGACAAATGCATGTAAACAATAATTAGTAGGTCTGTAGAATCAGAAATTTTTTTTTTTTTTAACTTTGGAAATCCGGTAACTAAAGAAATTTTAGAAAATATTTACAAAAATGTGCCATCTGGACTTCACTTGTAACACCCTGTATCTCGAAAACAAAACGTTTTCGGACCTATGTTTATATAAACTTTTACTCCTATTTTTAACCGACTTCAGAAAAGGAGGAGGTTCTCAATTCGTCGCAATATTTTTTAAATTTTTTTTTATGTATGTTCAGCGATAATTCTTTAACACGTTGTTTGATTTCAATGATTCTTTTTTTGTTAGAAAGGGGGTACTTCAAGGGTGGTTCCATATAAATTTGGTCAAAATCTAGTAATTCGGCCCATGAGAAAATCCTCACTCCTCATTTTTTATGTATGTTTAGCGATAATGCTTTACCACCTTGTCCGATTTATATGATTATTTTTTTGGTAGTAAGGGGGTACCTCAGGGGTCATCCTATATAAATTTGGTTAAGATGTGGTGACAGCATCTGCATGTTTTTAAATTCGGTTTTTTTTATTTTTAATTTTTAATACTTGTAGGATGTAGATTACGCTGTTAAAATAAGACCGTCTAATTTCGGGACACCCTGTATATTGGAAATTCGAAATAATAGTTATGACGTAGCGGTGTTCTTCTAATTGTTATCGGACCGTAGGTATATGGATACGGAAAGTGATGAATTGGAGATAGGTAAATTGTATTTATTGTATTAAAGGAACAACAAATATAAGTACAATTAAATACGTACATTAATATAACAATTTTTTAAAGTCTGTATAAAAAAATTTTGTTTTCACATAGATTATTAAATTAAAAAAATAACTATTAAAACACGAAATGTTAATTTTTTCTCCTTAACAACACAAAATATACAATACTGTTGAATCAAAATTTTCTCTTGGCAGCAGGTGGTTTTTGTGACGCGACAATTATGATGCTTTGCATCTCATGAATTAAAGCTAATTCTCTTTCAATCTTAAGGTGATCGTACCCCTTGTTACGTGCACATTTTACCTTGGGAATATTTTACCCTAAAAAGATAAAGATGTCTTCGAAAAAAAAATGAATTTATTCGTAATAAGATAAATCACAATATTAATAATAGTTTTCAGTCATCTGTGTTTCGAAACCCTAAAAATAATAAATATAAATAACAATATCAATAAGATATTTAGGAACATAAAACTTACCAATAGATTTAATCACACTCTTATTTCTCGCTTTCATCGTCTGCATATATTTTACTAAGTGTAGTTTTAATTCTAAAAACAATACAAAATATAAATCGACATTAGATACCTCACGATGAGTATAATGTTATTCCAACGAAATACTAAATTATAAATGTTTACCCTATTTAAATAATTTAGAGAAATTTAGTTATTTAGGTAGTTTAGGGTAGATTTTCTTTAAAATCTTTATTATGATTTTATATATGACTTGTTTATTTCTATCATATCAAAGTCATTTTGTTGTCAATTTTCTTCTTTTTCAAATACTTCAAATTAATTAAAATAATTACATTAAGGTACAACAATCAGGATAATTTAAAATATCTTATCTGGACATGAACTGACCACTTTTTATAAATCTTTTTTTTTATACTCTCATATCTGACCTTTTGAATAAAATGGCTTCTTGCTGAACCACCTGGGTTTAAGTTTTCGAATTTTCGGATTTATTTAGCCAGTATTTAAGTTGAATCACATATTGTGGATTTTATTGCTTGTAAAAGAAAGGCCCCTCACATCTGTGGTAAGTTCAACCTGTCCATGCTTTCCTAAAAATCAAGTATTAATAATGTTGTTTCCTTTTAGGCCTTTAAGTACTTATTTAAGTACTTATTTACGTTTTATGCGTTCACTTATTCATTGAATATTTATTTGAACAAGATTATTTGAATCGAGAGATATGACCGATAGATATTGAGGGTTCGGTATCTACCACCGATTTATCTGCAGCACCCATATAATTCATTGGCACCTTCTGGAGACATCACCAACCATTACCGAGTCCTGAGTTATCAGTCGATAGTAAGACTTCAAATCCCTCAGCCCTCAAGTAAGGACTACCTTTCTTATTTTAATGTACCTGAACGTAGCTGCTCTCATTACCATCTGTACACTAGAGTAAAGTACAATATATATATAGTTGATAAGATTTAAGATAATAATTAAAACTCACCTTTTTCTGTGCACCTTATAGTACTACAAGGGGGAACGTAAATCACCTTTATATTATTAACAGTATAGAGAACATAATAAACATTTGTAGGGGATAATAACTCCATGGTAAATTTTGTGCATCAACTAAAAGATAAAAATATTAAATCAGATCCCAGGACAAAATACTTTCATTAACCACCCCACTCTCCGAATAATAAATTTAATAGAGCTAGCTTGGGAAAATAGTAATCTTTGCCACCCCTTACAGTCCTGGGGAGACTAGAAGCGTGGCACCCTCCTTATAATTTTCGGACAAGAATATCTTAAAATATTTAAATTTTGTCAAAATAAATGAGGCAATAATATCTATAATATGCATATATTTTAATGTTTTAATTCCTTCCAGTTTTTCAAAAAAACTAAAAGGGCTTTAATTTTGAAATATAATGAAAATAAATGCATTCCTCGACAGCACTATTCTTAATATAATCCCCAAATTTAAGCTCCTAATGTCTTGTTAATGATTTCTTAAAATTCGCCAAAATTAGTGGCTAAAACGCTTCGTTAAGTGGTGTAAACTGGTGTTAATTGTTGCAAGCAACGAATAATGACAGAGTGTACAATACGATAGTTACAAGCGCGTTACACCCGAAGGCAGCACATAACAAGGCGTTTTAGCCACTAATTTTGGCGAATTTTAAAAAATCATTACCAAGACATTAAGAGTTTAAATTTCGGGATTATATTAAGAATAGTGCTGTTGAAGAATGCATTTATCCATTATCATATTTGATTTTTTTTTTCCGGAAACTGAAAGGAATTAAAACTTTAAAATATAGGTATATCTAGTTAATATTACCTAATTTATTTTGCCAAAATTTTAATTTTTAAACAAAATTACTTTTTGAAATATCCTTGTCCGAGAATTATAAAGGCTGCTGCATTTATCTTAATATACCGACATACAGGGTGTTTCAAAATTCATGGGAAAAATTTCAGGAGGTGATTGCTGGTATGAAATTAAGATGGGTGTTTCCTATAACAAAATTTCCTCAGCCCATCCCTTTCCGAGATATCACCCTTAAGAGGTGGTGATTAAAATTGAGTTTCTATTTTTTTTTAAATTTCAGTAAAGCTAGAAACTTGAAATTCTGTAATTTTTGTGCACTCGCAAAGGACTAACCACGGTTATTTTTCCAATATTCCTGTTACATTATAGGGGGGTGAAATTAGCAACCCTTACTTTATTTCATATCAAAACTTTTTTTCGAGATGAAGTTTTATGAAATAATTTTGTAACTTAAAATACTTGTTTTATTAAAAAAAAAATTCCCAAAACCAATACCTTCATAGAAAAAAAAAAGTGTTTTCCACTCAATTTATTAAAAAAAAAGATAAATTAGGGTGTTAATTTTTTTCTCTGAAGCTATTGGTTTTGGGAAAAAAATTCAAGAATATAAAAAAATAAATAAAACATGGATTTCAAAAAAAAGTTTTGATATGAAATAAAGTAAGTGTTGCTAATTTCACCCCCCTATAATGTAACAGAAATATTGACAAAATACCCGTGGTTAGTCCTTTGCGTTTACAGAATTTCAAGTTTCTAGCTTTACTAAAATTTTAGAAAAAAAAAATAAAAACTCAATATTAGTCACCACCTTTTAAGGGTGATATCTGGAAAAAGGGTGGGCTGGGGAAATTTTTTTATAGGAAAGACCAATCTTAATTTCATACGAGCAATCAGTTCCTGAATTTTGTCGCATGTATTTAGAAACACCCTGTATATTACACATTTTTTTAAGCGGGCAAAATTCTTGACAATTTTTTTTTTCCCTAATTGGCACATGTCGAATTTCTCTAGGATTTACTAACTCTGGCAGCAAACAAATAAAATAGAAATTTATCAGTTGTGCATTTTTGCCTTCCAGAATTTTTCATTTCATAAATTAACTAAAAACTAAATTAAACAAAAACCTAACAACGCCTCAACAACAAACTAAGACGATCACAATAATTTCGCACCTCTTCAAAAACACTACCTATTTTTCGACACAGGACTTAACAAACTTAACTAAACAGCAGCTACCCTTTTAACAACGGGCTTCATAGACTAGCAGCGTTGCCATATTCACTGGTATCATTGTTCTAATAGAATTAGTATCGGAATGAAAACTATGTTAATCTTCGGTCCTGTTTAAAATTGGTAATCTTTTTGAAAAAAAGTTATTTAGAAAATAGTTAAGATATTTGTTATAGAATGACGCTAAAGAGCCAAAAAATTAAATTTGTTAAAAAGTTGAAATTTTTGTTGTTTTTCTTTAAGTTTTTCGCGGTTTAGCATCATTCTTGGTTCATTTTTAGAACGATTGGTCTGAACCATTTTGTTTACATTTTTTTTAACTGCCTCAAATGTAAAATTGATTTTTGGCGCTCCTCCGTCATGTTTGCTCTTAATAACAGACCAACGAACCACTTCTTTATCAGAACAAATTTAATAGATATTTGTGCAATTTATTTGTATCTTGTAAAATTCCAATTCACAAATTGGATAATCTTTTGTTTAGAAATTTTTTTAAAACCTATTTTAAGGAAGAAAATTGACCCAGTTCTTCCGTTTGGCGCAAAAAATATATTTAAGTTAATTTTGATAACGCATATAAGAAATGATAAACCTGCGGTTTTTGGTTGATGAATCAACTGATACGCAGCGGCGCTATATTGTAAATTTTATAATAGGCGCACTAGATGTGTACGTTCCCGCAAGTAGGAACAGTTGATAGCCTAAACAGTAGGCAGAAAAAAATAAGACTGTATGTCTTTCAAATGAATAAAAAAGAATAAAAAGTTTATGAAAAAACGCTTGACATTAAATCACTTACCCAAACTACATCTAGGGGGGTGACGTAAGAGCTCTCTATTCCGGTATCCAAGGGATGATCCAGGCTTTTTTCTACCACAGGTTTTGTTCTGATTTTACTGATAAAAACGAACGGTTTTGAAGCACACATTTAACTTTACCGGTCTTCCAAACGGTTTATTTCGTACTGACCTTCTCAAAGAACTTTTCATCGTACGAGTCCACAATCGTGAATCGGTCTCAAAAAAAAACGCGCAAATATATTTTAATCAAACATATCACAAAATGTATTTGATTTGAATCTACTGATAGGCAACTCAAATTACAAGTGACATTAATGAAGCCGTTTAATAAATTACTTATCGAAATGACAAAATAAAAATTTAAAATGATTAGGATTCAACAAGATGAAAATATCCCTGGTAAAGGATATTTAATTTCAGTTAAAGTTTTAGACAAAATAAATAATTCAGCGATAGCCAAATTTATTAACGATTCGTTTACAAATTTTTATTTACCTACAAACAATATTTTATTAATGATCACTGATGCTGCTCATGGTGAAAGCAGCTGGAAACTTAAAAATATTTTATTCAAATTTAATCCATTGCACATGCTGGACACATGGTTTAAATAGGGTGGCTGTAAAAGCTCCTCTTCGGGTTTAATTTTATAAGGATCGTTTGCCAGGAATGCAATTGCCACCAGAACCAGTTTTATCACGATGGGGCACTTGGTTAAACTGTGTTACTTTCATTGCTACAAATTTTAATGAAATTAAAGAAGTCATCTGCGACTTTCATCCAGAAGACTCAATTGCAATTAAAAAATGGTATTTTTAATGATCCTATAGTTTGTAGCCATATTGTCCATATTCAAGCAAATTATACATTCATAGCCAAAGCTATTGTATAAAGAACTAATAGTAGCCTCACCTTATGGAAGTTTCATTGGAGCGAAATGGATACTACCATTAGATGGCGCTAGTGAATATGGATAAGTCGATATTTATTTGCAGTTGGCGGAGTTGAGGGTCCACCTGAAATTTTAGGGAATGACGGAGACCGATGGATTTCTATTTTTAGCTCTTTGATGAAATTTCATTCACTCGTGATTTTTTATTTGGACTATTTTCTATCTAATGTTTCTTATTGTACGTTGTTAGTGCGTTTACGGGTAGTAGGTATTGTGAATGAGTTATGTTTATGTATTATTACTGAATTATTTTACTATTAATAAAGGACGAGTTCCCAACAAGAGTACCTACATGATTTATATAAAAAAATTAAATTATAGGTTAAATTAGTTTTTAGAAAGTGTCAAAAATGTTTACCGACTTCAGTAAAATGATACTGAAAAATAAAAATATTATAGCCATTAATAATTTTTAAATTTTCAACTTTAACACCCTGCATTTCGAAAACGGGTATTTTTTTTCTAATCATATTTCGTTTAATAGTTTTATTTTTAATCAGATAATCTTTAGTTGTACTATGTCCCATTCTTAAGGATATATTATATTATGATATAAATTAGTTAACTTTTAATTAATGTTTTAAAATTTAGAATTTGTGTATTTATAACTGTTTTGAAATTAATAAAATAGAAAATATGCTTTTGTTTTTCTTTTCCTTTACAGGTTTTATCCGAATTAATTTAAAATAAATTATATAATATTAATAATAGCAATAATAATACATTTCTTAAGTGTTAAGAAAAATTGAATTTTTAATTCAAATACATATATCTATAGGTAGGTAGGTAGGTAGGTAGGTAGGTAGGTAGGTAGGTAGGTAGGTAGGTAGGTAGGTAAGGTACCTACCTAAGTACTTAGCATAAGTAATTATAAACAACAGGTTATTTCTTTAATCTGGTGCGTAACAATGTAATTAAAAAAACCCTTAAGATGGTTGGTAAATAATATAAATGAATTCTTAATATTGAAGTAAACACAATGGGTTATATAAGGATTATTGGTTGGGGTTCGGCTCTGGGGGATAGGGCATTTAGGATCGAAATATTGAAACTAAACCTGGTATATGGATGTATTATCCCGTAAAAATAAAAATCGCTTAAAAAAAATTCACCCCTATCTGATATGGTGAGGGTGGCATCCCCAAAAAATTAAGTTAGAACTTTTTAAATAAAACAGTTGAAGTCTACGATTTTTTATACATAAAAACTCAAAATTACAATTTTTTTGAAAACATTTTTTCCAAATTTTTTTTTGAACTTAAAAAAAAATTCGACTTTAATCTTCATAGTTCGGATGTGGCATTTAAAAACAGTTACAGAAGACATAACAATCTTATTTTTGACATATTTATAATATAAGTGATTTGCAACAATTTTGTATAAAAATCTTACCACCACCATCCCCTAGAGGAAAATGGAGGGGGTAGCATCCCCAAAAAATAAATTTAGAACTTTTTAAAAAAACAATTAAAATCTACTATTGTTTTTACATACAAACCCAAATTTTAAATTTTTTTTGATAACATTTTTCCAAAATTTTTTTTGGACTTTCTGACAAATTTGATAAAAAAAATGGAAATTTTGGGTTTGTATGTATACAAAATCGTAGATTTTAACTGTTTTGTTAAAAAGTTCTAACTTGATTTTTTGGGGATGCCACCCTCACCATATCACATAGGGGTGTGGGGGGTGAATTTTTTTAATGCAATTTTTATTTTTATGGGACAGTATATCCATACACCAAGTTTGGTGTCAATATCTCGACCTTAAACTCCCTAGCCCCTAGAGCCGAACCCCAACCGGATTATTTTTGTTAGTATTTCCAATAATCCTGTTGGTTAGGTTTGGAAAATATAAGTAATTTTTATGAATAATTCTTGTTATAGGTAGATTGAAGTGATTATTCTCAGGTGGTTCTGTACTGTTTTATTTAAGTCCAAGCTAAAAAAATTTTTCTTGAAATAATATAACTTAAACTAATTTAAATTTATTTTTTAATTTCTTTATTATATTTAATATTATTTCTACTTTTTCTAACAATAATCAATTTGAGATATCTTCTTTGATTGAGCCAAAATATTTACAGTGCCGCCGAGAGTCAGGCTGGGCCCCAGGACAATTCTCTAGATCGGGCCCCGTGACAAAAACAGCCTCTTAAAACAAAAACTTTTCGTGTTCTACTTGAATTGAAATTTCTAAAAAAAGGTCCTTAAACAATAAACTTTTCCTCCTCTATACTTCAATTGAATTTTCTAAAAAAAAAAAAGATCATCAAGCAAATAATTTTCAACCAAAAACTTCCCTCTCTCGTCTTGTGCCGAACTTCTGATACAAACCAAAAAATATCCGGTTGCCGGGTCCCCTTATACCGCTGCTGGGTCCCCATTTGAGTCTGGGTCCCGGGAATTGGTCCCAGCTATCCCCCCCCTCTAGTCGGCCCTGAATATTTAGTAGGGGAAGTTTTTAATATTATATAAACATACTGTGTGTGAATTTGGCTAAGCAGTAACCTTTATTTCTAAAAACAGGAGGACAATGTTACTTGAAAAATGTATATTTAGAATTAATATTTACCACCATCAAATCCCAGACCTGGACACAATTTTTTTTTTTTTTAACAATATGGGAGAAGCAAAGGTGACACTTTTACAAATGAAATTATTTTCAACAAATTTATTTGAGATCATGTATAAAATTATTCATTATTAAAGATAACCACTTTTGCATATTCAAAAAAAGCTTTAAATAAAAGTTTGTGGATATGACTGACTTTTTTTAAATATACCATAAAATCACGTATTCAGATTTCACGGAATACAACACAAATAAACTTTTTTAAATGGGATACCCTCTGTTATTAAATTTCTGGGATATATTTTCACAAATGTATATTATTGATAACCCTATCTTATACCGTCTGTTCTTGAGTAATTTAACGTTGATAATGTAAATATGAAAAAGTTAACATTATTAAAGTAAAAGCTATGAAAGTCACAACTATTATGTTTGATAATAAAATAATTCAAATATAGGTAGTTTACAGTGAGGAAGAAAAAGTGTAAATATTTATAAGATATTCGACGTTTAATTAATCAGGAAAGAATAAAAATCATTTCGAAAATTGAATAAAATATATGTATGCTATCCCTATTAAAAAATATTCATGTTAAATCCTGTGAAATATGCACGCCACTGATATGGTTATTTGATGACATTTTTACAAAATTCTGTCAATGTTAACATTATACAATAATAATTATGGCATAAAGGGAGGCTAATTTATAATGAATAACCCTGTTAGGTACCTAATAATTTTCAGTAAAAAAAATTTTATTCGCACTTTTTTACGTAGAATAAAGAAAAATGTAATTTCGTGTTTTCTTGGTACAGACATTTTGCCAGACACTGTATATTCAAATCCAAAATGACGTATTTTCTTTTAACACATACCCAATACAAATTTATTAGCAAAATTTAAATACTTGTTATTTTCGGTATATTTCTCCTTTAGACACACACATTTTTAGTTTCATTGTCAAAAGATTTAAATAAAATTACCGGACCTTATAATATTCTATTATAATTTGATGATCCCGAGTGGCCATAGCAAAAAGACGAAATTTGAGCATGAAGCTTTAGATGTCATTAACGTAAAATTAATGTTTTGAAATTAATTTAAGTTTTACCAATTTAGAAAATAAAATTAATTAATAAAAAGTGTCCACTCGGGGGTTTGAACTCGGAACCCTTCGATTCGTAGACAAGTACTCTAAATTTTTGTTATGAAGACTTATGAAAAAGTTTTACTTTTTTTACTGATAATCAGACTGCTTTTAGTTTCATTAAAATCTCAGTTTATTTCTAAATATATACGAATATCTTGTGGAATGCTATTATTTATTGATTGTTTACAAGAATCACTAATTTTTATTTATATTTAATCTTAAAAACTAAAAAAATATATATTGACAATTGATTTGACGGAATTGTCACTTATAAAGTTCTAAAATCTGACGTAGAGGGCGTATCCAACCAGTAAATAAAATCGTTAGTTCAATGATTGTACCAATATATGTCGGGCGCGATTGCCTTTAATAACTTTTACATGGCGATTATCCTACTATAGTTCTTTATACAATGCCACAGCTATAACTAAGCTTGAATCTCGAGGTATGAGATTATTTAAAAGCACACAAACAGTTAAAAATTTAAAATCTTTTATTGAACAGTCTGTGTTAATGGAAAATAATGTTACACGAAAATTTACATCAGTTTTACTAAATAATAAAGGATTTCAGACATTCGAGGGCATAAATAATGTTTTATCTGGCAACTTTAATAATGAATTGGATTAAAATATTTCACCACTTTAAATTTCAAAATTTAAATATACACCTATAACGTCTTGTGAAGTGGAACGTTCATTTTCGGCGTACAAACATATTTTAAGTGATTGAAAGCAATATTTCGCTATTGAAAACATTGATAAATATTTAATAACTTACTGTTTTCATTCTAATAATAATAATTAATTAGATGTAATTGATAGAAATGTAAAATCATCTAATCATATGTTTAAAAAGTCTATAATAAAATTTAATGATCAAAAATGACTTTCATTTTATTTTGCATATTAAACAGCATATTTTATCTATTGTTAACGCATAAATGCAAACATATTTAGACCATTTTTAAGTGCATATTTTCCAAGTCCTACTAATAATAACTCAAATGTGTTTAATACTTTTTTATAAAAAATCTAAATAATAATAGTTATATAATAGTTTACAAGAAACAATAAATATAAAAATTACAAAGATTGCAAATTTATAAAAAAAAAACAAGATTATTAAAAACACATTTTTTAAAAAACAGAAATACATCAAAATAAAACACCTTCTATTAGTTTAAAATTTAAAAATATTCATCAATATTATAAACAGTAATTTAGAAAAAAAAATTAAAATCCTCATTTACAAAATCCTAGTACGGGAATGCTCCTTATTTCTGTTAGATATTCGAAGTGAATAATCATATAGTTGCTAATTCGAGCCAGTCGACTTTGAATTATTCCCTGCAATAAATGGTAATTAGCAACCGTTCTTCACTCCAAATTCCCTATATCTTGAACTTACAGCTCTAAAATGGCCATTAAACTAAGGCGTTCAAGATTTCCGCAATGATTTGTCGGAATCGTTAAAATTTAAAATTCCAGCGGAGCTTGCGGTCTGATGACTGCAGATAATGCTGTGTAAATTTATGATTAAGGTTATTTAATTGGTCTTTTAATCTCAAACTAAGTATTTGCTTAAAATAGTGAACTTTTCTGTTAATTAATTGCAATTCAATAATATTAAAAATAAATCTATTCAAAATGATAAAATAATATGCAAAAATAGTTAATTTAAAAAGTTGTAATTACTACTTCCCTGTTTTGAGTAATTACTTTTACTTAATACTGCCTTTAATAGCAAGTAATAATAGACGGAGATCTAGTGAACATTTCGCGTCATTACTCGAAGTAGGCTAAAAGTTTGGCAAAAGGTTATCAGTAAAGGTACTGCACGGGTTCCCCCTCATTCCTTATGCAAATTAACGTGGGAAATTGCTAAGGTTCATTCTACTAAAAAGTGGAGATGTTTGCGCATGCGCATTTATATGGTATGAGATAAGAAGGTATTAATAAATTATTAATGAGTGTTAGGTGTAAGAGATTTTCAACGTTGAAGAAAACAATCCTGCCGTTAGGGCCTAAGCGAGTATCTCGGTTACTATTGGTTGGATTTAAACCATTTACATGGGTATATATTATCATAGAATAGATGTTAGGTGTATGAAGTTTTCAGCAATTAATAGGTTGGGGTCTAGGATATAGGGTTAAAATTATTTTTTAAATTATTAAAAGGTCTAGAGGGTTGGGAGGGTTGTAACATAGGTAAGAGGTGTTAAGTATTAAAATGTTAAGAATTTTGAGGTTGATAATGTTACCGGTAATATAAATTTCATACTTATCGATTGATGAAGTTAATTACTATCTACATCAGCACTTAAAAATTTCAATAAATCAAATTATATTATATGTTTGTAATTAGAAAAAAAGGTTGCCTTCCTCAATAGCACTTAGGACTCATCGGTACCATTGTGCATCCTCCTCAGCTCATCAACCAAACTACATATTTTAAGAAATCTATTTTAAAAAATCTATTTTAAGGAATTTATTTTTAGAAATCTATTTTAAGACATCTATTTTAAGAAATCTATTTTTAGAAATCTATTTTAAGAAATCTATTTTAAGAAATCTATTTTAAGAAATCTATTTTTAGAAATCTATTTTAAGAAATCTATTTGAACAAATCTATTTTAAGAAATCTATTTTAAGAAATCTATTTTAAGAAATCTATTTTAAAAAATCTAATTTTCCATTTTTAAAAATCTAAAGAAAAACATCTTTACGCCTCACGAATCTCACGTGCCAAGGTCAAGGTCAAAGTCAAGGTCAAGGTGTATCTAAATATTGATATGAATATCATGTTTTTTGTGTGGGCGATTTAAACATATAAATAGTGAACAGATTGCTGTAGTATTCAGTAAAAAAAATTCAAAACTCCCTTAGATTTGATTTGTTTAGATTAGATTTTCAAGGAGACATTATTCGACTCCGTTATTTAGAGTATGTCATCTAGCTTGGTCTCGTTTATTTGACTTATGATCAAACAGGTTGTAAGAATGTAAGACAAGAAGGTTAAATCCTTTAATAATGAATGTGTTTTAGATGTAAGAAGGGTCTAGAATCTAAATGATGTTTAAAATTCTCACACATTTTTTTTTTTAAATAATCTGGATTAATAATTTCCGGTATGCTGAAAGTAGTCAAAAGGGCATTACACATATCTCCGCTATTATTGATCAGATTTAAACGGGGGAGTATTGGGGAAAGAAATATCTATTAATGCTGAAGACAAAAATCATGCGATGTCGTAAGGACTCAAGCATGTATCTTGATTATTATTGGTCGGACTTAAACAAGAAAAATGACATTGGTTTAGATTAATATTGAAGAAGAAAACTCCTTGTTATAATTATTAATGGATGTTAGGTGTAAGAGATTTTCATCAATTAACAGGTTGTAAGGATAAAGATAAGAAGGGTCAAAGGTTAAAACTATTTTACATAATTATTAGAAAGTTTATAGTTTGGAGGGTTGGCAGGGTTGCAACTTATTATAAGTATTAAAATGTTGGGAATTTCGAGGCATGAAGATTTGCAGATATTATTATCGGTATTGCAGATTTCATACTTATCGATTATTGTGAAGTTAATTATTGTCTACATCAGCACTTAAAAATTTAAAAAAAATCATAATTATAATTAGGGAAGGGGGTTACCCCTCAATAGCACTTAGGTCTCATCGGCACCATTGCACATCCTCCTCATTTCATCATACAACCTACATAATATCTTAACCCTGAATGGGAAATATTTAAAATTTTACAGTTTTGGATGTTAGATGTAAGAAGGGTCAAAGGTTTAAACTATTTTTAATAACTATTAAAAAGTCTAGAGTTTGGAGGGTTGAAACTTAGGTGTTTAAGTCTAAGGATATTATAAGTATTTAAATGTTTTAAAACTCTAAAGTTAATGTTATTATTATCGGTAATGTAGATTTCATACTTATCGATTGGTGAAGTTAATTACTGTCTGCAGTAGCACTTAAAAATTTCAAAAAATCAAATTATAAGCTTGTAATGGGGTTGCCCCTCATCGGTACTTAGGCCTCATCAATACTATTGTGCATCCTCCTAATCTCATCAATTAACCTACATATCTTACCCCTGAATGTGAAATATTGTAAGTTTCAGTGTTTTGGATGTAAGAAGGGTCAAAGGCTTAAACTATTTTTAATATTTATTAAAAAAGTCTAGAGTTTGGATGGTTAGCAGGGTTGCAACTTAAGTTAGAGTCAATATTAGATTTCTATTGGATTCATAGATCATTTTGAACATTACCAAGAACGCCCAACTCAAATGATTAAGAATTTATTGCACAGTACAACTTTAGTAGTTTTATTTATTAAAGTGTTTAGGTCTAACCACCCCTGTTTGTGTTATATGTCTGTATATTAACGTTTCAATTGTTTCACCTAACCTTTATTATATGCAATCAAGTCAGTCTGGAACAACAACAGTAGAAACAGACATAAGCTTCTTAAGTTAGAAAAAAAAAATAATGTCTAGCTCCACTTTAAAAATAGTAACAAGTAATTTAACCTAACATTTTAAATATTTAGATTTTATATTAGAATTAATTTCTTAGCACCACATTAGATATAATAATAAATACTTTAACATAACATTTTAAAAGTTTCAATTTTGTACATTCACATTTTTACGAACCATTTTAATAACAGTGCTATCCATTTAAATGTATAAATGTCACCTCATCATTGTCCAGTGCCACTTTATAAATAAAAAAAAAATCTAACTTATATGATTTTTGAAAATAAATTACTAGCAGACGATACATGTCGGTCGCATTTTACAAAGTACTTACCTTCAATCATAAATAAACTATCACTTTTAAAACTCATCATAACTATCCAAAAAAATAAAAGAATACTGGAATTTATCTATCACCTATAATGAAACATCACACATTTTCCGAATACTAGCTTTAAAGCAACCCCGAAAAATTTTCTCCATATCTGTACAATATGGCATTCAAACACAGAATGCTCTATAATTAGATTATTTTCTTAAAAATTGAAGGTCAAAAATTGTGAAGCATAAAAAATCGATAATGATCCAAAATGTTATTAATAAAATAATTTGAAGGTTAATGTAAAAACAATTGTTCAAAGGAAGTTATTTTATTATCAAAATATATTATCAAATTTGAAATTAGTAGGTCACCGTAAAAAAAAAATCAACAAAAATACATCTATTTAAAAAAATAATAGATACACAAATGTACTTCTTTTTCTTTAAAAGTTGAGAGAATGTCATATTTCTACAGTTTCTAGTATATGAATAACCAACCCTATAAAATCATTAAAGTTTATGAAAATATTACTGTTTTTTTAAAATTGTATATTAAATTGACATACTATAGAACTAAATCTGAAAGAAATTTTAGCTTGAGAATTATAAGTTTAAAACTCAAAGGTTTTATTTCATATCTATTTTAACTGATTACCACGAATACAGTACCTAAGTGCAAAATTTGAATTAGTTTTATAAATGTATAATATAATATGTAGTTTTTATTTATACAAAATCAACAAGAATATTGATTTATGAAATTAACATATAAAATATTCCCCAGTACTATTATTCATACAAAATTATTTTATCCACTGGCTCTATTTTTTTTCTTACAATCCTGCATTTTCTTAGATGAAGTTGACTATCTTTCAAAGATTTCTCCAGTCTAACCATTACGTCCTATGATGCTTCAAATTTCAAAAAATCAAATTATAAGCTTGTAATTAGGGAAGAGGGTTACCCCTCAGGAGCACTTAGGACTCATCGGCACCATTGCGCATCCTCCTCATCTCATCAACCAACCTAAATATCTTACCCCTGAATGGGAAATATTTTAAATTTTAGAGTTTTGGATGTTAGATGTAAGAAGGGTCAAAGGTTTAAACTATTTTTAATAATTGTTAAGAAGGCTAGAGTTTGGATGGCTAACAGGGTTGCAACTTAAATTAGAGTCAATATTAGTTTTCTATTGGATTCATAGATCATTTTGAACATTACCAAGAACGCCCAACTCAAATGATTGATAATTTTTTGCCCAGTACAACTTTAGTAGTAATGTTTAGGTCTAACCACCCCTGTTTGTGCTACATGTCTATATACTAACGTTACAAATGCTTCACATAACCTTTATTATTATAAGCAATCATAAGTAATAAAATTATATTCAAATAGAATTTAAAATATACTTATGTAAAAGGCAATACATGTTTATAAAAAATATTTAGGACTTTGTTACTATTGGTTAAGTAAAATTGTTTATTAAAGAACAAAAATACTTTTAACAACAAGCACCAACGTGAAGGTTGTAACAATAGCTTGTCAGGAAGGGACATGGTAAAAAGGATGGGTTTTTTTGGTAAAATACAGGATATTTTTTTTGCATATACGTTAGTATTAATTATCTAATCTTAAAATCTTAGATTATTTAAACTTTTTATTGTTTTATTTAAACAAAAATCAAACGGCACTAAATTTGCTAAAATATAGCCTATTATGTATATATCGTAGTTGTTGTTATTTGATAAGAGTAAAAGTTAATAATCGTTGTGATCTTAAACTTGAAAACTAAAAATAGAAATATTGGATTATTATAATTTTGCCTCTTTTATATTGTTTTTATATTTGCCTCTTTTAGGTTAAGCTACACATGGGTCTTTTTTTGTATATGGGTCTTTTGATATTTTTGTTTTTTTTTAAATCCTAATTTTCGTATATGGGTCTTTTTTGTTTTATTTTTTATGTTTTTTTGTTTTTATATTTGTATTTTTTATTATTTAGTCAACTATTGCCTCTTTAAAATCTGTCTTCAGTTTACATAACTACTTACTTTTTGACCTTAAAGATAGGAATCAAAGGAAGAAAATAACTTTAAAAAGAATTAAATTAATTATTGATCAATTGATTCAAATTTTTGTTTTTTATAACGGTACGGTACAGAATCGTAATTATCAATACGTTTCCTTTTCGTAAAATTAGTACGAAAGAACTTCTTTAGTAACAACAGTATGATCAGTATTTCTTAAGATATTTTTAGTTGAAACATATTCGTTAGGAGCTTCATTAAGTACCATGTCTCTTAATTTTTCAAAAGTTTACTAGCTCACTCGTATTATAATTTAAGGTGATTCCTTTTACTTTTATTAGGTCCAGCGTTTTATTAGTATTGTATTTTTTTAAATTTTGTTTCTTTTCACTGTAAAAAATGACCACGCTATCAACATACAATTTAAATATTAAAATTTTCTACATTTTTTATAAAATTTATTTTATTTACAAAGTAGTCGATCATATTTTTCTAAACCTTCCTGAGACAAATAAACCATTAAGTAATTAAAGGAGCTTCATTGAAAATGTCCTCTATAGATGTTTGACATGTGCTACTACAAAATTTATTGGTGCTTCACACATTTATTTATTTATTTCATAGTAAGATAACTAAACGCAAGAAGCATAAAAGAGACGTTTATTAAAAATACATCGTCTCATATCAAAATGGGATAAAAAATAATGGAAAATTATAATATAACTTAACTAGTCTATTATTTCTATTAATTCAGTATTAATTGTATCTGCAGAACCAGCAGGACTTGATTCTGTCCATTCACATACGGATAATATTGATTTAAGAAACAAACAAAACATTAAGTAGTCGAAGGACCTTTATTGAAAATGTCCTCTATGGATATTTGACATACACTCCAACTTGATTGTGCTTCGCACATTTTATTTTATTTCATATTAAGATAACTAAATGTTCATTTCTTTGTGAATCGTACATAGATGTCACTTTTTATTACAAAGTACAGCATTTGTAAAGCTCATTTCAAATAAATATTAGAATTAAAATAAAAATTTTACTATAATTATCCTTCTGAATAATGGCATGTTAAATAGGAGTTCTAATAAAAAGGTGTTTTATTTATTTGACCTTAAACTTGACATTGAATTTTGCATTTTTTTATCACACACATAATTCAATGATGCTGTCGTATATACGGTTGCTAAAAATATTTTTCTATTATTATCTTTAACACTTTACTGACCTTTAAGATTGACCTTATATTTTTGTTCTTTTTAACATTGTATGTATAATCTTTCAGACGATATATTATTTTTAAATATCTGATAATTTTGCTAATAAACAGACCAAAAATTAATATTTTTTATTGGTTTTTCAAAATGCAGAACGGAAATATCAAAATAATATCTAACATCGAACTAAAAAAATCTACTAGTTTTAAAAGGAAACAACAATACTAGAAGAAGTTGGTTTACAAAAAGTGCAAGAGAAAGTTGATAATAATGTAAGTTTATTTATTTGAATTTATTTTCTGATAGTATGTTATAGCCATTACTAAACTAACTATTAGGATGTCGATATTTTAGATTTAACAGATGAGTTAGAAGAAATAACGGAATTTTTGGATTTTTCCGAAATTATGAATCAAAACACTCCTCAACCAACGTCCATAAAACTTGCTCAATTTTCAGAGGAAATAAATCTGGATCAACAACTAATAGAGAAGACAAAAGATTATCATCTACCAGTATGTGAAGAACAAAGATCTCGAGAAATTAAAAATATATTAGTAAGTTACAAGAAATTTCTATTAAAATTTTTATTTAAATTATTTAAATTTTGCAGAGACATCATTTACAAAAATCAGAAGCGCTCAGTAAACATCATCAAGTCTTGTCTACCCCTCTGCAAAACCAAATTTTAGACACAACTATCTAAATCTATAAAAATAAAACAATCAACTAAGTCAGAAGTTCCCAAACCAATTTCAGATGAAGTAATAGAAAAATTTATGTTTCACTTGAATTCTAAGGATAATTTTTACTATGAAAAAGTTCAAGCAATATGTTTGCTAACTGAAAAATTGGAGTATATTACGAAAGAATAAGAAGAAAAAGAAAAGAACAAGAAACAAAAGGAAACGGAATTGGAAAAGCTGAAAAAAAGCACCGAAGAGACGATGATTGAAAAAAATAAAACACTTAGTGATATAAATGAAATATATATAAAATATGGGTTGTAATAAAACTTAATAAATAAATATAAATAAATAATAGTTTTGGTTTTTCTATTAAACCTTTTATAAAGTTAAAAATTAGTCGATTTGACATATAAAGACAAAAAAAGTTACTCTTTTATGTTTAAATCTATCCTTTTTTAAGTCTGAAAATAACCAGTACTAAATTAATAAATTTAAATTATTTATGCTATAAATATCACTGGTTTTAGAGTTAAAACATTCAGCTACAAAATATAAAATTTTGACTTTTAGTTTTGGTTTCTGTTTTTCATTCTGAAATGGAGAAATTCTTAGTTGTAAAAGATAGTATTATAAAAATACGTAAATTTAAACTAACGGGTAGAACTATCGAATTTAAAATTACGTACCGCTCCTAAAGATAAAGACTCAATTGAATGGGTAAAAGGAAGAATTAAAGATGATGTAAATAAAGTAACTGAAGGTGCAGAGGCTAACGATAAATTCTTCCTTTTACCCATTCAAGGTCAAGGACATGGGCAAGGACAAAAGCAAGGACGAGGACAAAAACAAGGATAAGGACAGAGTCGAAAACAAGAAAAAAAAACAAGGATAAGGACAAGGTCGAGGACAAGAACAAGGACATGCACAAGAACAAAAACAAGGACAAAAACAAGAATAAGGGCAGGGTCGAGAACAATAACAAGGACATTAACAAGGACAAGGTCGAGGACAAGAACAAGCTGATTTAAAATATTTATAGAGCGTCATTTTTCTAATTTAGGAAATATGTCTGCTGCTTACATTTCGAGAAGTAACTTCTTTAAATAAAAGTTGTTTGCAATATTATCCTCTATAATTTTTGCCTCATACATAATTTTCCTAAAAATGATCCATATTCGAAAAATTTGACAAAAAGTGCAAAATTCAATGTTTTAAGAAATTTGTTCATAAAATGATATTCTCTATAATTTTTATGCATAGTTTTCTTAAAAATAGTTTTTTTAAAATAGATTTCTAAAAACGAGCCATCGTCCTTTAGTTATCGATATATCCATGATGATCTAATACCCACTTTAGATCTACTAGACACTCTCGACAAGGATATATCGATAACTAAAGGACGATGGCCCGTTTTTAGAAATCTATTTAAAAAAACTATTTTTAAGAAAACTATGCATAAAAATTATAGAGAATATCATTTTATGAACAAATTTCTTAAAACATTGAATTTTGCACTTTTTGTAAAATTTTTCGAATATGGATCATTTTTAGGAAAATTATGTATGAGGCAAAAATTATAGAGGATAATATTGCAAACAACTTTTATTTAAAGAAGTTACTTCTCGAAATGTAAGCAGCAGACATATTTCCTAAATTAGAAAAATGACGCTCTATAAATATTTTAAATCAGCTTGTTCTTGTCCTCGACCTTGTCCTTGTTAATGTCCTTGTTATTGTTCTCGACCCTGCCCTTATTCTTGTTTTTGTCCTTGTTTTTGTTCTTGTGCATGTCCTTGTTCTTGTCCTCGACCTTGTCCTTATCCTTGTTTTTTTTTCTTGTTTTCGACTCTGTCCTTATCCTTGTTTTTGTCCTCGTCCTTGCTTTTGTCCTTGCCCATGTCCTTGACCTTGAATGGGTAAAAGGAAGAATTTATCGTTAGCCTCTGCACCTTCAGTTACTTTATTTACATCATCTTTAATTCTTCCTTTTACCCATTCAATTGAGTCTTTATCTTTAGGAGCGGTACGTAATTTTAAATTCGATAGTTCTACCCGTTAGTTTAAATTTACGTATTTTTATAATACTATCTTTTACAACTAAGAATTTCTCCATTTCAGAATGAAAAACAGAAACCAAAACTAAAAGTCAAAATTTTATATTTTGTAGCTGAATGTTTTAACTCTAAAACCAGTGATATTTATAGCATAAATAATTTAAATTTATTAATTTAGTACTGGTTATTTTCAGACTTAAAAAAGGATAGATTTAAACATAAAAGAGTAACTTTTTTTGTCTTTATATGTCAAATCGACTAATTTTTAACTTTATAAAAGGTTTAATAGAAAAACCAAAACTATTATTTATTTATATTTATTTATTAAGTTTTATTACAACCCATATTTTATATATATTTCATTTATATCACTAAGTGTTTTATTTTTTTCAATCATCGTCTCTTCGGTGCTTTTTTTCAGCTTTTCCAATTCCGTTTCCTTTTGTTTCTTGTTCTTTTCTTTTTCTTCTTATTCTTTCGTAATATACTCCAATTTTTCAGTTAGCAAACATATTGCTTGAACTTTTTCATAGTAAAAATTATCCTTAGAATTCAAGTGAAACATAAATTTTTCTATTACTTCATCTGAAATTGGTTTGGGAACTTCTGACTTAGTTGATTGTTTTATTTTTATAGATTTAGATAGTTGTGTCTAAAATTTGGTTTTGCAGAGGGGTAGACAAGACTTGATGATGTTTACTGAGCGCTTCTGATTTTTGTAAATGATGTCTCTGCAAAATTTAAATAATTTAAATAAAAATTTTAATAGAAATTTCTTGTAACTTACTAATATATTTTTAATTTCTCGAGATCTTTGTTCTTCACATACTGGTAGATGATAATCTTTTGTCTTCTCTATTAGTTGTTGATCCAGATTTATTTCCGCTGAAAATTGAGCAAGTTTTATGGACGTTGGTTGAGGAGTGTTTTGATTCATAATTTCGGAAAAATCCAAAAATTCCGTTATTTCTTCTAACTCATCTGTTAAATCTAAAATATCGACATCCTAATAGTTAGTTTAGTAATGGCTATAACATACTATCAGAAAATAAATTCAAATAAATAAACTTACATTATTATCAACTTTCTCTTGCACTTTTTGTAAACCAACTTCTTCTAGTATTGTTGTTTCCTTTTAAAACTAGTAGATTTTTTTAGTTCGATGTTAGATATTATTTTGATATTTCCGTTCTGCATTTTGAAAAACCAATAAAAAATATTAATTTTTGGTCTGTTTATTAGCAAAATTATCAGATATTTAAAAATAATATATCGTCTGAAAGATTATACATACAATGTTAAAAAGAACAAAAATATAAGGTCAATCTTAAAGGTCAGTAAAGTGTTAAAGATAATAATAGAAAAATATTTTTAGCAACCGTATATACGACAGCATCATTGAATTATGTGTGTGATAAAAAAATGCAAAATTCAATGTCAAGTTTAAGGTCAAATAAATAAAACACCTTTTTATTAGAACTCCTATTTAACATGCCATTATTCAGAAGGATAATTATAGTAAAATTTTTATTTTAATTCTAATATTTATTTGAAATGAGCTTTACAAATGCTGTACTTTGTAATAAAAAGTGACATCTATGTACGATTCACAAAGAAATGAACATTTAGTTATCTTAATATGAAATAAAATAAAATGTGCGAAGCACAATCAAGTTGGAGTGTATGTCAAATATCCATAGAGGACATTTTCAATAAAGGTCCTTCGACTACTTAATGTTTTGTTTGTTTCTTAAATCAATATTATCCGTATGTGAATGGACAGAATCAAGTCCTGCTGGTTCTGCAGATACAATTAATACTGAATTAATAGAAATAATAGACTAGTTAAGTTATATTATAATTTTCCATTATTTTTTATCCCATTTTGATATGAGACGATGTATTTTTAATAAACGTCTCTTTTATGCTTCTTGCGTTTAGTTATCTTACTATGAAATAAATAAATAAATGTGTGAAGCACCAATAAATTTTGTAGTAGCACATGTCAAACATCTATAGAGGACATTTTCAATGAAGCTCCTTTAATTACTTAATGGTTTATTTGTCTCAGGAAGGTTTAGAAAAATATGATCGACTACTTTGTAAATAAAATAAATTTTATAAAAAATGTAGAAAATTTTAATATTTAAATTGTATGTTGATAGCGTGGTCATTTTTTACAGTGAAAAGAAACAAAATTTAAAAAAATACAATACTAATAAAACGCTGGACCTAATAAAAGTAAAAGGAATCACCTTAAATTATAATACGAGTGAGCTAGTAAACTTTTGAAAAATTAAGAGACATGGTACTTAATGAAGCTCCTAACGAATATGTTTCAACTAAAAATATCTTAAGAAATACTGATCATACTGTTGTTACTAAAGAAGTTCTTTCGTACTAATTTTACGAAAAGGAAACGTATTGATAATTACGATTCTGTACCGTACCGTTATAAAAAACAAAAATTTGAATCAATTGATCAATAATTAATTTAATTCTTTTTAAAGTTATTTTCTTCCTTTGATTCCTATCTTTAAGGTCAAAAAGTAAGTAGTTATGTAAACTGAAGACAGATTTTAAAGAGGCAATAGTTGACTAAATAATAAAAAATACAAATATAAAAACAAAAAAACATAAAAAATAAAACAAAAAAGACCCATATACGAAAATTAGGATTTAAAAAAAAACAAAAATATCAAAAGACCCATATACAAAAAAAGACCCATGTGTAGCTTAACCTAAAAGAGGCAAATATAAAAACAATATAAAAGAGGCAAAATTATAATAATCCAATATTTCTATTTTTAGTTTTCAAGTTTAAGATCACAACGATTATTAACTTTTACTCTTATCAAATAACAACAACTACGATATATACATAATAGGCTATATTTTAGCAAATTTAGTGCCGTTTGATTTTTGTTTAAATAAAACAATAAAAAGTTTAAATAATCTAAGATTTTAAGATTAGATAATTAATACTAACGTATATGCAAAAAAAATATCCTGTATTTTACCAAAAAAACCCATCCTTTTTACCATGTCCCTTCCTGACAAGCTATTGTTACAACCTTCACGTTGGTGCTTGTTGTTAAAAGTATTTTTGTTCTTTAATAAACAATTTTACTTAACCAATAGTAACAAAGTCCTAAATATTTTTTATAAACATGTATTGCCTTTTACATAAGTATATTTTAAATTCTATTTGAATATAATTTTATTACTTATGATTGCTTATAATAATAAAGGTTATGTGAAGCATTTGTAACGTTAGTATATAGACATGTAGCACAAACAGGGGTGGTTAGACCTAAACATTACTACTAAAGTTGTACTGGGCAAAAAATTATCAATCATTTGAGTTGGGCGTTCTTGGTAATGTTCAAAATGATCTATGAATCCAATAGAAAACTAATATTGACTCTAATTTAAGTTGCAACCCTGTTAGCCATCCAAACTCTAGCCTTCTTAACAATTATTAAAAATAGTTTAAACCTTTGACCCTTCTTACATCTAACATCCAAAACTCTAAAATTTAAAATATTTCCCATTCAGGGGTAAGATATTTAGGTTGGTTGATGAGATGAGGAGGATGCGCAATGGTGCCGATGAGTCCTAAGTGCTCCTGAGGGGTAACCCTCTTCCCTAATTACAAGCTTATAATTTGATTTTTTGAAATTTGAAGCATCATAGGACGTAATGGTTAGACTGGAGAAATCTTTGAAAGATAGTCAACTTCATCTAAGAAAATGCAGGATTGTAAGAAAAAAAATAGAGCCAGTGGATAAAATAATTTTGTATGAATAATAGTACTGGGGAATATTTTATATGTTAATTTCATAAATCAATATTCTTGTTGATTTTGTATAAATAAAAACTACATATTATATTATACATTTATAAAACTAATTCAAATTTTGCACTTAGGTACTGTATTCGTGGTAATCAGTTAAAATAGATATGAAATAAAACCTTTGAGTTTTAAACTTATAATTCTCAAGCTAAAATTTCTTTCAGATTTAGTTCTATAGTATGTCAATTTAATATACAATTTTAAAAAAACAGTAATATTTTCATAAACTTTAATGATTTTATAGGGTTGGTTATTCATATACTAGAAACTGTAGAAATATGACATTCTCTCAACTTTTAAAGAAAAAGAAGTACATTTGTGTATCTATTATTTTTTTAAATAGATGTATTTTTGTTGATTTTTTTTTTACGGTGACCTACTAATTTCAAATTTGATAATATATTTTGATAATAAAATAACTTCCTTTGAACAATTGTTTTTACATTAACCTTCAAATTATTTTATTAATAACATTTTGGATCATTATCGATTTTTTATGCTTCACAATTTTTGACCTTCAATTTTTAAGAAAATAATCTAATTATAGAGCATTCTGTGTTTGAATGCCATATTGTACAGATATGGAGAAAATTTTTCGGGGTTGCTTTAAAGCTAGTATTCGGAAAATGTGTGATGTTTCATTATAGGTGATAGTGAAATTCCAGTATTCTTTTATTTTTTTGGATAGTTATGATGAGTTTTAAAAGTGATAGTTTATTTATGATTGAAGGTAAGTACTTTGTAAAATGCGACCGACATGTATCGTCTGCTAGTAATTTATTTTCAAAAATCATATAAGTTAGATTTTTTTTTTATTTATAAAGTGGCACTGGACAATGATGAGGTGACATTTATACATTTAAATGGATAGCACTGTTATTAAAATGGTTCGTAAAAATGTGAATGTACAAAATTGAAACTTTTAAAATGTTATGTTAAAGTATTTATTATTATATCTAATGTGGTGCTAAGAAATTAATTCTAATATAAAATCTAAATATTTAAAATGTTAGGTTAAATTACTTGTTACTATTTTTAAAGTGGAGCTAGACATTATTTTTTTTTTCTAACTTAAGAAGCTTATGTCTGTTTCTACTGTTGTTGTTCCAGACTGACTTGATTGCATATAATAAAGGTTAGGTGAAACAATTGAAACGTTAATATACAGACATATAACACAAACAGGGGTGGTTAGACCTAAACACTTTAATAAATAAAACTACTAAAGTTGTACTGTGCAATAAATTCTTAATCATTTGAGTTGGGCGTTCTTGGTAATGTTCAAAATGATCTATGAATCCAATAGAAATCTAATATTGACTCTAACTTAAGTTGCAACCCTGCTAACCATCCAAACTCTAGACTTTTTTAATAAATATTAAAAATAGTTTAAGCCTTTGACCCTTCTTACATCCAAAACACTGAAACTTACAATATTTCACATTCAGGGGTAAGATATGTAGGTTAATTGATGAGATTAGGAGGATGCACAATAGTATTGATGAGGCCTAAGTACCGATGAGGGGCAACCCCATTACAAGCTTATAATTTGATTTTTTGAAATTTTTAAGTGCTACTGCAGACAGTAATTAACTTCACCAATCGATAAGTATGAAATCTACATTACCGATAATAATAACATTAACTTTAGAGTTTTAAAACATTTAAATACTTATAATATCCTTAGACTTAAACACCTAAGTTTCAACCCTCCAAACTCTAGACTTTTTAATAGTTATTAAAAATAGTTTAAACCTTTGACCCTTCTTACATCTAACATCCAAAACTGTAAAATTTTAAATATTTCCCATTCAGGGTTAAGATATTATGTAGGTTGTATGATGAAATGAGGAGGATGTGCAATGGTGCCGATGAGACCTAAGTGCTATTGAGGGGTAACCCCCTTCCCTAATTATAATTATGATTTTTTTTAAATTTTTAAGTGCTGATGTAGACAATAATTAACTTCACAATAATCGATAAGTATGAAATCTGCAATACCGATAATAATATCTGCAAATCTTCATGCCTCGAAATTCCCAACATTTTAATACTTATAATAAGTTGCAACCCTGCCAACCCTCCAAACTATAAACTTTCTAATAATTATGTAAAATAGTTTTAACCTTTGACCCTTCTTATCTTTATCCTTACAACCTGTTAATTGATGAAAATCTCTTACACCTAACATCCATTAATAATTATAACAAGGAGTTTTCTTCTTCAATATTAATCTAAACCAATGTCATTTTTCTTGTTTAAGTCCGACCAATAATAATCAAGATACATGCTTGAGTCCTTACGACATCGCATGATTTTTGTCTTCAGCATTAATAGATATTTCTTTCCCCAATACTCCCCCGTTTAAATCTGATCAATAATAGCGGAGATATGTGTAATGCCCTTTTGACTACTTTCAGCATACCGGAAATTATTAATCCAGATTATTTAAAAAAAAAAATGTGTGAGAATTTTAAACATCATTTAGATTCTAGACCCTTCTTACATCTAAAACACATTCATTATTAAAGGATTTAACCTTCTTGTCTTACATTCTTACAACCTGTTTGATCATAAGTCAAATAAACGAGACCAAGCTAGATGACATACTCTAAATAACGGAGTCGAATAATGTCTCCTTGAAAATCTAATCTAAACAAATCAAATCTAAGGGAGTTTTGAATTTTTTTTACTGAATACTACAGCAATCTGTTCACTATTTATATGTTTAAATCGCCCACACAAAAAACATGATATTCATATCAATATTTAGATACACCTTGACCTTGACTTTGACCTTGACCTTGGCACGTGAGATTCGTGAGGCGTAAAGATGTTTTTCTTTAGATTTTTAAAAATGGAAAATTAGATTTTTTAAAATAGATTTCTTAAAATAGATTTCTTAAAATAGATTTCTTAAAATAGATTTGTTCAAATAGATTTCTTAAAATAGATTTCTAAAAATAGATTTCTTAAAATAGATTTCTTAAAATAGATTTCTTAAAATAGATTTCTAAAAATAGATTTCTTAAAATAGATGTCTTAAAATAGATTTCTAAAAATAAATTCCTTAAAATAGATTTTTTAAAATAGATTTCTTAAAATATGTAGTTTGGTTGATGAGCTGAGGAGGATGCACAATGGTACCGATGAGTCCTAAGTGCTATTGAGGAAGGCAACCTTTTTTTCTAATTACAAACATATAATATAATTTGATTTATTGAAATTTTTAAGTGCTGATGTAGATAGTAATTAACTTCATCAATCGATAAGTATGAAATTTATATTACCGGTAACATTATCAACCTCAAAATTCTTAACATTTTAATACTTAACACCTCTTACCTATGTTACAACCCTCCCAACCCTCTAGACCTTTTAATAATTTAAAAAATAATTTTAACCCTATATCCTAGACCCCAACCTATTAATTGCTGAAAACTTCATACACCTAACATCTATTCTATGATAATATATACCCATGTAAATGGTTTAAATCCAACCAATAGTAACCGAGATACTCGCTTAGGCCCTAACGGCAGGATTGTTTTCTTCAACGTTGAAAATCTCTTACACCTAACACTCATTAATAATTTATTAATACCTTCTTATCTCATACCATATAAATGCGCATGCGCAAACATCTCCACTTTTTAGTAGAATGAACCTTAGCAATTTCCCACGTTAATTTGCATAAGGAATGAGGGGGAACCCGTGCAGTACCTTTACTGTTATCTATCATAGGGGTATAGACCAGGGTCGATAAATTTTGAAACCAAAAAGAAATAATAACACAGGGAAACAGCTGTTTTGGTGTCGAGGTTTTTGGAGCTGATTCTATATCAATTTAATGTCCTGAATTCAAATACGTGTTCATTTTTACCTAGGAGCTCAAATTTATAAGATATAAAATTTTAGAGAAATATAATTTACATTATTTTAACTTAAATCCGTAAGGGTAGTAAACAAAAGTAGATACGAAATTTTTATTTTAGTTATACAAAATACAATATTATGTCGTACTTACAAACAAAAAAAAAACATTGAAGAAATCAAATAGTCACTCAACACTTCGAAAGCTTCTTTTCCGCGACATTCTTGAATGTTTTTTTAGTAATCTGCCATCATGTGCATGTCCCATCTTCCTTGGTAGCGGTCCTCCATAACTTTAATATCTTGGGGAAATCTTTCACCTTGTTCCTCACTCATGTCTCCTAAATTTTCTGGAAAATGGTCTAAGTGGCTTTGTAAATAGTGTATTTTAATACTCATATTGCACCCTAAGGATTTCAAACTATTAATATATTGTTAACCATTTCAACATAGTTTTGAGCTTTATGTTTACCTAGGAAATTTTCTACAACTGCAACAAATGATGTCCAAGCTTCTCGTTCAACTTGATTCATTGAATTTATGAAGGCAGGATCCTTAATTAATTGTCTTATTTGTGGGCCGACAAATATCCCTGCTTTGAGTTTTTCTGTGCTCAACTAATGCATTTTTACCCCTATATATGCAAAACATGACTCATTCTTATCAAGAGATTTTCCAAATTGCTTCATTAAGCCCAAATTTATAGGTAACGAAGGAAGTATGACTTTTTCTCTTTCAACCAAAGCGTCGTTAATGACATTCTTTTCCCCAACGTCCACGTTTTCTCTTTGAGGCCAATCTTTTCTAACCCAGTGGTGTGTTTTGTCCCTACTATTCCAGAGGCACTAAAAACACGGATATTTTGTGTAATCACTTTACTGCCCAAGAAGAAAGTTTACCATTTTTAAGTCCACACAAATCATCCATTCATGTTCGTGATATTTTATCTTCTGCAAGACCAAAGCTACGGTAATATATTCTTCTTTCAGTTTCGTTGAGTGAGCTAGTAGTATTGAACCATATTTATTCCCATTATGTAGAAGAACACATTTTATACTTCGCTTTGAACTGACAATAAATAGGCGCCAATCATCTGGAATATATTCAGAAAGTCCCATTTCTTTCATGAGTCCATTAATTTCGTGACAAAATACAAGATTGTTTTGTTGAGAAAAGAATGGCAGCAGATACTTTTCTCTTGTACGGTAAAAGTTAATTTTGGTTCCTTGTTCCAATAAATTTTTGTTGTTCAACCTAGAAGCCAGTACTTCAGAAGCTTTTTTCGATAAATTGAGATCCTGGTGAGATGATTTAATTCATTTTGATTGAAGCGTTGAGAATCTGATGACGTCTCCTCATAGTCACTGTTAGTTTCATTAGCATTAGAACTTTTATTAGCATCAGAACAGCGATCAGAGGGAAAATATTCGTCATCAGAGATATCTGGTAGCTGATGAAATGTTGGAACCGGTATTTCATCTGAGTGCGGGATAGGGCGTATTGCCGAGTCTACATTGGAATAAGTAAGTAAGTAAGTAAGTAAGTAATAACTTACTGCGGTTATTTCGATTGATTCCTTTAGTAATTACTAAACAGAAATAACAATAACTGAAGTGGTTTTTTGGTTCTCTCCAAACCATTGGTACGCCAAATTTTAGACATTTACTTTTCCCGGTAGTCCACTGCCGTAAATGCTTTGTACAAGTTTTACATACAAGATGCGGGGCTCACTTTTTGTTCTGATCACCAAGGTTAACTCCAAAATATCCAAGATACGCTCGCTTTACAAAGTCAGTAATAGTTTGTCTGTTTTGTTGAAACATGTTTTCTCCGCATATATATAGCAAAACACATCACGTTGATTTACACAACTTCTTGAACTGGAACCTGAACTCATTTTAATTCTGTTCAATAACACAAAAACACTCTTTTCTTAACATAAAATAACACGCCGAATTCGATCTACTCTCATTAGTAAGACGGCACAAATTGACGAGACTATTACCCGAGTTAGGGAATTGAAAGGGTCAGTTTAGGTACCTGATAGGCAATGATTCCACTATTTATAGATTTACGTGGAATTTACTCAATTATAGACTAACAATAAAACCATTGTACTTACAGTAATGAATATATAATAATTTTAGAACTCTCATAAATGAATATACTGAATAAACACCACATTGGTAGATAAGTTGATGTATCTAAAAAAGTAGACTGATAGGGAAAAACAGATTGCATGTACAGATTTAGCGTCCCAAATATAGTTAAAATCAGCTATTAAATCCCAGGCACCAAAAAAAAAAAAAATATTTTTTTGTTGCCCTGTGCAATAGGATGAAACCCATTAAAAAAAAATAAAATATAACAAGAATGAAAGGAAAAATAATTTTAAGGGTAAAAAACGGTTTATTACGATTTCTGGAAAAACTGCAAGTCCTATGGAAAAAAGTTAAATAGCAAAGTGTTAGGTAATAAAAAGATCAACCACTTTTGTATTTAGAATTTTTTTACATAACCCCAAATTTTATTTAAAAAATTATTGAGTTTTTATTTTTATCTTTTACAAATTTTTTTTTAACGAAATTTGGTGAAAACTTACCTTTATATATCCCAAAAATACAGTAATTTTTTTTATTTAGATGGTTCATTTTTTCACCTTATTTTGACGTAATATCGAAAAAGCACCCTAATTTTGAATTTAAAATTCACACGTCAAATATCTTCTCTTTTAAAATGTCGGTGAGCTTTTTGTTCGATAAAATCTCTTATTTATGTTGGTGTAAAAAAATATTAACATTACTATGGTAAATGTTCTCAGAAAATGCAAAGAAACGAAAAAAACTCGAATACACAAAATTTATTTTAATCATTATGTACAATTTTGAGCTATTTACAATTTAATTACTTGAAAAACGTAAAATTCCATGTAACATTGATAAACAAAAAAATTGCAAATCTAAATATTTTACTATAATTACCAACCAAGTAAGTTAATAAAGTTAATATTTATTAAGACATCTATAAATTGACACTTTTTAACAACTTATAACTCGAGAATTAAAAAAGATATCGAGATGCAGTTTTCACTAGACCTTCTACATTTACTTCAAGTTTTTCTTGACATTGTTGCCACATGTAATTTTTTTTCTGGAAAGTGCCGAAAAAAAAAGAACTTTTTTGAACCAAAATTGTGCTCTTCTTTTAAATAGAACACCCTATAATTTTTAACATCGTCGGAAAGACCATTTCTTCCCCTTTCCGAAAATGTATACAATGTAAGCATTTACTTTATTTTTTAGGGAAACATTCACTTTTTTATGCAACCATGTCAATAACTTCCAAACGTAAAGTATCACAATTAATTAACTTATAATTTGGGAGTAAGGCAATGTATTGATAAAAGTTTTTTATCAAAATTCTTGGAAATGTTTAAAGTTTTTTATAACATAGTTGCCAAATCTAAAACTTGTAAAGTTTTCGTAAAAAAAAAATTAAATTCAGATTAAGGTCTTATGGCGAATGAAACATTTCGTATCTCTCATAGTCATTAGATAGTTTATTTCTTCGCCTTTTAAAAAAAGTCAATTTTTTATAATTTTTTTATTGCTTTAATAGGTTTTAATTTAAGGTAATTAAATCAATGTTAACGGTGTCTATTACATTTTGGTGGCACATATCGAAATATAAATTGATGTTTTACATCGAACGATCATTGATAAGATACTGTTTTTCATTGCCTTGTCCCTTAGGTATAAATTTCAGAATAATATCAAGTAATGATATTTTACTTATAAAGACAGAGGGGAGCACCTCATACCACACGGATTTTTGTGGCGTAAGTGGTGTCCCACCATGTTGGTACCTATCTGAATTTTTATTGAATACAAAAAATATGTACTGAAACATTAATAAATTAATTGTTGAATATGACCTCCATTTTGTTCAATACATGTATGCAGACGCATTAAAAAATTTGTAAATACATTTTGCAGCATTTCTGGGGTAATTATATTAAACACATGAATTATATTATTCCTCAGTTCAGTTAAGTTTGTAGGTGTTGGATCGTAGCATCTTTCCTTAACATACCTCCATATAAAAAAATCTGGTATAGTTAAATCCGAAGAATATGGAGCCCATTCGATAGGACCAGCCCGACCTATTCATTTATCTCCAAAGGTTGAGTTCAAATAATTCCTGGCTACAAGAGAGTAATGCGGTGGAGCACCATCTTGCTGGAAATATACAGTATTTAGTATTTCTTCTTGTTCTAGTTGAGGATAAAAGAATAGTTCTAGCATATCCGTGTAATTGTTTCCATATACTGTTTCCTCTTGAAAGAAAAATGGTCCATAAATTTTGGTTTTGGACACACCACACCATACATTTACCTTGGGAGCATCTCTTTCAAACTCGTTAAAAGCTCTAGGATTTTCGTCACCCCAAATCCTACAATTGTGTTTGTTTACGCGTCCACTTAAATGAAAGGTTGCTTCATCTGAAATTATTAGATTTACATTTGGTTGATGTATAAATAAATCTAATAACGTCTCACACATAAAAACTCTCTTTTCAAATGCATGATTTTCAATTTTATGAAAAATCTGAACCTTATATGCTTTAAACTTGATTACTTTTAAAATTTTATGCACCTTACTCTTTGACATATGTATGGATTGGGCAATTTTTCTAATAGATATTTTATTATTGTTTCTTGCTAAAATTTTCCTTATCTGTAAAACATCATTTAAAATAATATCTTGAGTGTTTTCAATTTGTCTTTTTTTTTCTATCTAATGTTCCCGTTTCTTTAAATTGACTTACCCAGTTTAAAATAGAATTTCTGGTTGGCGAATTTTTTTCAAACATATTTCTAAATCTTCTTGGTGTAATTGATCTACTTTCAATATAAAGTAAAACGCACCGGGCTTTTTCACTTTTGGTAAACATTTTTTAATACCTGCTTTCTCTTGCACTAATTAATACAAATATAGACTTCTGTCAACTCGATTTGTTTTACATAGCACCCTTGATAAATTAGTAGTATCACTTATTGACTCATTCATATTCTATTCAAAGCTGAGTAAGTTCATTTACAAAAAGAGGAATATTAAACATACAAAAAAAAACAGATATAGGTACATATTGAAACTTAAGACATTCTTTTAAATGATGATTTGCAAATAAACGTTACAAATACGAAGAATTTTATTCATCATAAGCCCTTAATCTGAATTGGTAAAAGTAATCTTTTACGAAAATTTTAGACATTTGAGACTTTACAACCATTTTATAAAAAAATTAAACATTTCCCAGATTTTAGTCAAAATCTCTTATCAATAAATTGTCACATTATCGAGTTAAAGGCTTTTAAATTGTGATACTTTACGTTTAGAAGTTATCGACATGGTGTCATAAAAAAGTAAATTTTTCCCAAAAAAATTGAATAAATGCTTACAATGAATACATTTTTGGAAAGGGAAAGAAATGGTCTTTCCGAGGATGTTAAAAATTATAGGGTGTTCTATTTAAAATAAGCTCACAATTTTGATTCAAAAAAGTTCGTTTTTTTTTTCGGCACTTTCCAGAAAAAAATTACATGTGACAATAATGTCAAGAAAAACTTGAAGTAAATGTAAAAGGTCTAGTGAAAACTGCATCTCGATATCTTTTTCCGTTTTCGAGTTATAAGTTGTTAAAATGTGTCAATTTATAGATTTTAAGATAGTTGTAGAATCTTCTTTAAATTATATGCGTAGCGACCTATTTATTGCTATTTTAAGATAATTTATATACCTGAGTGACTTACGGAAAATTGTACCTTATCAAAAGGTATTTCATCCGGTGTATGCCGATTGAGCGCAACCATATTATACTCCGTAGGGTGCATGTTTGAGTGGGATTAAAACTAAAATATCCTGAAAATGGAATGTTCTACAGAGATCAACCAAGAGTCCATTTTTTGTAAGAAATTGCGTGAGGAATATTTATTAATTTCAGCTTTTATGAAATACTTAAGTACCTATAGGGTGTTCAAAAAGTTTGAATTAAAATTGTGTTCTCGGGCCTTATTTATATAAAACATTTATTCACCTGTTAAATATTTAAAATATATACAACATTACATTAAATAACAGAACACTTTTCCTATCAAAAGTGTGCCGGCCATGCAGGTACACGCTGGGCCAATGGCGATATTTTCACCTATAGTATGCATTGTTGCTTATTAATTTAGGAATTTGGCTAGATATAGCAGCCCTTACTCCTTACCAGGGAGGCATAATTAAGGGATTAAGGATGTCTTGAAGTCAGTAATTGTAATGGTTTGTAGATTTGTCTTGTGTTAGTTAACTTTATTGTCCAATGGGTATCGTATTTTGTCGAATTAGAGTGTCAACTAATAATGACGATTAACTTACCTACATATATTTTTAAGTTAAAGTCTTCAAAGTAAGGAAAGATATTTAGAAAATGATGTATTTAATAAATTCACTTTATTACCCTGTAGAATGAAAACTTGGACGTTTACAGGAAAAGTACATTTAGCTTTTCCTAATAATTAGTTAAGATCTATACATCCTCAGTTTACAGTACTTTCTGAAACACCCTATATATAAAAATAATAAAATTTTACAAAAAGTTTCAAGCATTTACTTACTTATTATCGGATCGATGGTGTAGCGGTCTAACGCGCTTATATTCATTTATAGGCAAGTTTATGAGTCCGAGACTGCTGGGCTTCGAATCCCAAACCAGACCATGTGGATTTTTAATTAAATTACATGGTTCGGTTTAGGATTTGATGTGTGCCATATTAATAGAAAATTCAATTGATATTGATATGACATGCAGATTATAAAATCGCCATACATTATCGTCTTGATGATGGTGGGTGAGGTTTTCCGGGTTTTCCTCACCTGTAAGTCAAATGGTACCATCAATCATCCTTAAGTCGCCCCGGAGCGCCACGGCAAATAATAATAATAACCGTCCCTTCCCCTACACAAGTCGTTCAGTCGACTTCAGGGGTTGAAATTCACTCGTAAGGGGGTGAATTAGGGAGAGTATTATTATTATTAATATTATTATTATTATTATGTGCAAATAGTAGGTAATACCGGTAATTTTTCAGACGCAAATAGAAATTTTAAATAAAAATTTTATTTTTTTTAACACTGTATTTAAAAATAAAGATGAGATGTATTTACTTGCATTTTATGTAATTATGTAACCGTAATGGGGTAAAAAATAAGTTAATTATTCGAGATATTTAAAAAAAAATTATTAAATATTTGTAAATAATGGCATTGTAGGTAAATATACAAATTTAAAAAAATATATTTTACAAAAAAATGTAAAACAATATATTTAAATATAACTTAACTTAAATCATAAAAATAGTATATTACATTACGAGTGTGGAAAGTGACATTTTTCACACGAGTGGGAAATATTGTCGCACGAGGCGTAAGCCGAGTGCGACTATCACACGAGTGTGGAAAATCACTTTTCACACAAGTGATGTACAATATTTTTCCTACGACCACAAAATAATTTCATCAAAAAATGTAAAACCAGATTATTATAATAATTAAAATGTATTTAAAAAAATAATCAACAATAATCGTATTTATTAAATTTTCATAATTTCTAAACAAATAAAAAAAAATAAAAAAAAAAATCTGGCACAGCCAGGATTCGATCGCGGTCGTTGGACGGTCTCAAATTGCAAAGTTGATGCTCTAACCAACTGAGCTAACAGGCCTTACGGTAATTGATTGATCTAATCGCTTATGTGTTTAACCAGAATAAAAAGCAAATATAATGGGGTAATGGGGTAAAAAATAAGTTAATTATTCGAGATATTTAAAAAAAAATTATTAAATATTTGTAAATAATGGCATTGTAGGTAAATATACAAATTTAAAAAAATATATTTTACAAAAAAATGTAAAACAATATATTTAAATATAACTTAACTTAAATCATAAAAATAGTATATTACATTACGAGTGTGGAAAGTGACATTTTTCACACGAGTGGGAAATATTGTCGCACGAGGCGTAAGCCGAGTGCGACTATCACACGAGTGTGGAAAATCACTTTTCACACAAGTGATGTACAATATTTTTCCTACGACCACAAAATAATTTCATCAAAAAATGTAAAACCAGATTATTATAATAATTAAAATGTATTTAAAAAAATAATCAACAATAATCGTATTTATTAAATTTTCATAATTTCTAAACAAATAAAAAAAAATAAAAAAAAAATAAAAAAAAAAATCTGGCACAGCCAGGATTCGATCGCGGTCGTTGGACGGTCTCAAATTGCAAAGTTGATGCTCTAACCAACTGAGCTAACAGGCCTTACGGTAATTGATTGATCTAATCGCTTATGTGTTTAACCAGAATAAAAAGCAAATATATCTTAGTTATTTTAAAATTATTTTAAAAATAATTGTTAAAGATAAATATCTAGGATCTAATTTACAATAATTTAACAATCATATCGATTTTAGTATTAATATGGACATTACATAGATCAAAATAGAAATTATGTGTTTGACATTTTCTGACAGCTACTGCGGAAAGTAGCATATTCTCACTTGGGTGGAAAGTAAATTCTTATTCATACGCGTGTGATATAGGGCACTTTCCATAGGTCTATATAGTGTGATATGTGTCACTTTCCTAAGTGGTCGTAGGAAAAATATATTTTTGTAAATAGCTTAAAGTTTTTAAACATTTATTAATATTTCCGTCTTCATTAAGTTTTAATAAACAGTTTTTGAATTTATTATCTATACCAATGTATACTTTTCTCCTTTTGTTCGATAATGGTAGCCCAAACTCCTTTTGAAGTATTTCGCTGTCTTGGAATTCAGCTTCAAATCGAAGAAACTTAATCAATTCATACACATTGGGGTTGTTTCTTATTCGAAGCTGTAATTTGTTATTCCATCCATCTACGGCATTGTTTGTACAGTGTCTTAAATTATAGCAATTCCATACAGCTCTTGGCAACGAGTTATTTTCAAGCCATTGGTTTATGAAATAGTTGTTAAACTCTTCTATGTTTTTTTAACTGGACAATTCATTATTTACAGCTATCCCTTCATCAATAAGATTTATAGGTAAAGGAGCCAGCAAAGAACACATTTTTATGTGGTTTTCCATATCATTTCCATATCATTCTTGTATAAAGAAGCTAATCCTACGCTTTGGATTCTTCTCCACAAACAGTGACTAAAGTGAAAGTGTCCTTTAATGACAGAATTCTTAAAATTTTGTTTTAAAGCTTCAATAAGTTTAGTTTCGAAATCTAACATAAAACGGCTTGGTTTCCATTCCGGTAGATACTGTTTCTGTTTTTGAAAAACTATGTTATAAGTGTTGTACTTTTTGTTAGGCAGTAATGTGAAAATAACAGGACCTATTGACGTTTCACTATCAGTCGGAAATCGATTTCAAACTAATTTTTGTGACATTTTCTTACCGGCAAATAATCTACCTATAGGTACCCTATTAGGTACCCTTATTATTTGAAATCTTCAAATTTTGTTTATCAAAGAATTTTCATAGATATTGGTAGGTATAGTAAATATTTATGTATTTAATAATAGTTAATAGTTTAAGCTGGTATAACATTTCCGGTTTAAATTCGGGATTTATTTTATTCGGTTCTATTTGTCAGTTTTTCCACGAAATAGATTAAATTTTTTACACAATGTTCCTAATAGGAATTTAGGATAAATATGATTATAGTGGGTAAGTGACTTATACGGGGATGGAGCTACTAGTAATTACCATTCATAGCCCCACCCCTTTTCGCGATGTTGCCATACTTAGCAGGAGCTCTCTTTCTATGTTGTTCTCTCTCGCGCAAAAACTGGGCAAGTGACCCGTAACCAGAAATTTGACCTGCTACTTTACAAGCCGATTGAGCGCAACGGAAGGATTAAGATGATAACCATTTCTTATTGGATTTATCAAAACTTCCCAATAAATTTCCGTAATCTAGATAATTAAATTATATTTAAAGCAATTTCTCTACGAGGTTGTTTATTGTAATTCGTCGCCAATTGGTCGCCAATGAATTTCTCAAAACAAGATTACCTATAGTATTTGGTAGAAGGGATTGTAGGGGCTGTTGCTGTAATGATGATTTTCAATTTAATATTTCAGTTTAAAAATGGAATTCATGATGAGTTAATGCGGTCAAAAACTTATAGTTTTTCATAATTTCACTTTTTGCAAAGATAGAATTCAGAGTAAATGTGCGAAGTATAGGTATTCAAACAACAAATGTAAGGCTGCTTTAAAAGTTGACCACAGCGAAACAGTGCTATTGGAAGCAATTGGTGAACACAATCATGAAGAAGCGAAGAATTTAACAATTAAGGTAATTATTGAGATCATATTTAGATAATTATAATTAAATATTACATACATATGTTGTTACTTTTGATTTTTGTGTCACTTAACTTAGCTTGTAAAAACACTTTTGACATTAATGCAATGTAATATTCAATAAAATTCAAGAAATTTTTTAAGCATAAAGTTTTCTAGTTTTCAATTCTGATCAACTAACATAATTTTTAATATCGTACATAAATGAAAATTTTTGATATACTGATGGTTGTATTTTAAGTTTTAGACCATGATGCATGACTTCAAAAGAGGAATAACTTTTTTTCATAAAATTAATTATAAAAAAGTTTTTAATAATATTTTACATAATAATCTATGTTCAAATTTAAAAAAAAATGCATTTATAATTTATTACCAGTACAGTTCATCAAATTTCTAGAGGTGTTCGACGCCCAGACAGAGAACGCGCTACGTGTGACTAAGATAGCTATTGTACAGTCTGCTAAACAAGTTATTTTAAATAGTTTTTAATATTTTTAGGTAATTAAATTTTAAAAGTGTGGAATAGTTTAGGGATTAAATTGGTCTGATTGGACTTTCTTAGAACGTTTTTAAAAGCAGCTAAAGATAGTATGTAGAATTGAAAATAATTATTATGCCATAAAAGGTGTTTTGGAATTCCTTCAACCTTTTGAAATTGAGTCAGAAAATATAAATTTTATAGGATAGCGGAAAATACCTATAATTTTTTTGTATGCCTTTGTAAATCGTGGAAATAGTTTATATTTTATTTCTACCTTATTAAGGAAAATGGTACCTATTATTAATAACGGTTGTTTCTGAAACATTACTAAAATTTTCGAAATTTTGTTTTTCTACAAAATAATAAACTATACTATTTAGAAAAAAATTTATTTCTCTTATAATTTTATAAAAAATAACAGGGGAATATTTACATTTCTTGATCTATTAAACAAAACGATAAATTATCTCGACGAATGACACCATGTTCTAGTACGGAAGCTAGCTTTACATTTTTGTTGGTGGTTTCATGGGTTTCATATCAATTTTTTGTAATTGTAGTTTACACGTACATATACCTCTTACCACTTGTTTGCTTTATTAAAAAAGTGTGTTGTGATTTACGTCGAAATAAGTCAAAAACAACTTGAAACCCCATATAAAATCAAAAAGGAGAAACGGAAAAAAATTGAGCCTGTAAATGAACACAACTCAGAAACAAACATAGCTATCTAATAATAAAAAAATAAAATTTGATTCTTGTGCAGCTTCATCTATATCATTGACTGTTTTTGGTTTTTTAATGGTTTTTCTTGGTGATGAAAATTCCGATATCTCACGGTTATCGATTCTTTTTTCTTTCCAGAAATGCGGACGACAGTGTTTTTAGATACTCCTGTGGCTGCAGCAACACGATCATTTACATTTTTAAATGGTATTGAAGGTGAATTAAAGTTTCCTTCTCTTCTCATAAACTCTATAACATTGGCTATTATTTCGCGAAATTGACTGTCAATCGCCTCTTAATTTGCTATTAAACTCCATACTTAGGTTCTATTAAACTGTAATGAGCAAAAAACACAAACGAAAATAAAAGAAATGTTTTAGCGAAATTTACATCTGACATTTACGTCTGAATGAAATAGTGAAATACTTGATGCGCAGAGTGTACTTTCATTGCGTAAATCCGTCGGGATGCCTGTCAGTAGTGCTTTCTCTGTCTAGCCGTCGAAAGCCTCTAGAAATTTGATGAACTGTACATTTGCGTGTAAATAAATCATATAAAATTAAATTTGTTCACTCTGTTAGCTTATACAATCAAAAAATGAACTGGATTAAATTTAGAACCAATCAAATCTTTAGATGGAAAAAGAATTTTATATGGTATCACCTGAAATCCGTTCATTGTGTTTAATACAACGTTCTTTGTTAATTTGATAAACGAAAAATACAAAAATGACATTTTAAAAGTTGTATTTATATTTCTTAAAAAGTTTCAGCACCCAATACAATTAAAATAAATTGATTTTTAAATTGAGTTTGGGGACATACAAATTTCAACTTTAATAATGATTTCCTTCGCCTCGACCAGCAGTGGCAAAATTTTGCTAAAGTACTTTCTAAAAGTTTAAAATAGACTAGGTAATAAAAAATATTTGACTGTTATAGTCCATATCATACGATTAAAAAAAAAACAGGGGATTGTAACATTTTTTAAGATGTTAATATTTTATTTATATTGAGTCATGGTCTTAAAACAATTATTTAATTGTATTATTCTGATAATTAGTAATATAAAAAAAATTTTTTTTTCCTATATTAGATATTCATTCCAACACATTAATCCAAGTATTAAATTAATTAAATGCTAGTGCGGATTAATTCGTATAATTTATGATATTAAATAAAAAGGGAAACCTTTCTATTGATTATATTTTTTTTATCAAGGTTTTTTGTTAGAAAGTTCTAAAAGAGCCACATGCAGAAAATAACTTCAACAAATATAGTTAATTTTTTTGGTGAATCGGAAATACGTGATAAAATATATTTTTAAAATAAGACATTCAAATAAATATTCCTATACATCAATAATTTTTTTAGTCAAACACTATTATGACACTCGAAAACCACAATAAACTTCTTAGATAAAATAAGCGGGCCGAAATTAATACATAGGGTGCAGAAATTTTACCTGCAACTTTACATTCCGATTGAAAATTGAAAAATATTTTTGACATTAATGCAATATATTATTTAATAAAATTCAAGAAGATGAACAAATTTTTTAAGCATAAATTTTAAACTCTAATATCTAAAGCCCTATTTTTTTATCTAATTTATGAATCTTAATTTATTTTTTTCAGAAAATCCAAAACAGTGCTAAAAGTAAAGCAGTGGAAGATATTTCTGTTCATCCAAACAAAATTATCAATTTGGAAATTGGCGATACAGTTCATTCAGCAACCTCAAATGATGTAGCAAATATTCGGCATGCTATATACCGCTCCAGAAGAAAACTACTTTCGCCTCTCCCAAAAAATATCAACGAAGTCTTTAAAGCATTAGAAAACATGGATATACAAATATCTACAGGAGAAAAATTTTAAACTTTGGCAGACAAGGACAAGGGAAATATTATCTTTAGCACCAAAAGAAATTTACAATTTCTTTGTGAAGAAGACAGGTTTTTTTTGTGATGGAACTTTTAATTATTTTTCGCAATTTTTCACGCAATTCTTCACAATACATGCTGTCAGACATAGGCATTACATTCCACTAGTTTTTGCGTTAGTTAAAAACAAAAAAGCTGACAGTTACGAAGAAGTCTTCCGATCGATAATAGATGCATGTGAAAAAGATAACATTTCTTTTACGCCATCTGAAATCACGTGCGACTTCGAAGAAGCAATACACAAGGTGGCACAAGCTGTATGGCCCAACATTACAATAATTTGATGCAAGTTCCACATTTCGCAAGCTTGGATGCGAAAAATCCAAAATCTTGGACTTAAAGGAGAAAAAACCAACACAGAGAGCGAAATAGGAAAATGGTTACGTTGGACATTTGGCCTCATCTTTCTGGAAGACACCGAAGCCGCTAGCTGTTTTGTAGAAGTCCTCATAGCTACTGTTCCTGCTGACCTTATAGTTACTGCTTTCTGTGATTATTTAACGGACAATTACATCAGTGAGTCAGCAAGATTTCCACCATAAATATGGGCTTCATGTTCAGCTACGAGTAGTATAGAAAGAAGTACCAACGCATGTGAGTCGTTTCATAGCCACTTCAACGCTAAATTTTATTGTACTCATCCAAATATATTTGTATTTTTAAACGAATTGAAAAGTGTCCAAACACAAACCTATATTAAATTAAATAGTGTTCATTTTGAAAACAAAATTAGAAATACTAATTATAAAAAATATTTAGAATATATTTCATATTTAATCAACCTTTTTAAAGAAAAAATATTTCTAGGATTGCTTTTGTACAAACTGTAAGTTATAAAGTGTGACAATAAATTTTATTTTTAAATTATTTGTTTGCTTTATTGAAATAAATCCCATTAGAATTACATTTTTAATTAATATATTTATTTAAAATAAAAATAATTTAAAATTTTATCAAATACATACATTTAGATGTGTGAAAACTGTTAAATAACTAAATTTAGTTTTTTTCTGCTTTGCGTTCAATCGTAACATACCATTTAAATCCTTGCGCTCAATTGGCACATCCGATTATAAGATCCATGCTGGGATCCCATGTTTTGCGCTCAATCGGCATTTGCCCATTTCATCCGGCGTCCCGCAAGGTTCGGTTTTAGGGCCTTTATTATTTCTGCTTTTTATTAATGATATTGTTTGTAATTTAAGCGTCACAAATTTATTGTTTGCCGATGACCTAAAATTTTTTATGAAATCTTTATACTCTGTTTTTAAACTAAGAGGAGCGATTTGAATTTAAGTTGGCAATTATGTAGCCTTCTGATTGGTCATATTACAGTCAGTTTCACACATTACTTTTTAGCATGAACATCAGCTAATAATTGATATTGTTGACAGTTCTGACATTTTATAATTTGATTTCTCATCCATTACTTAGTTTTTTACTTTATTTCGTAAATAATAGTTCTTCAGTAAGCAATTGTATTGAAAATCTACAATTATGGATCCTTCTACACTGAGTACTATTAAAGGTAGCAATTCCTGAAAAGCCTTACAAGAAAGGGAAGGCACCTTATTATTTTACATGCCGATTCTGAAGGTTTTGTAGAAAATGCATTATTGGTTTTTAAAGGTAAAAAGATGGAAGATTACCATGAAGAGATGAATTCCGAAGTATTTTAGAAAAACATAATTTTATTACTGATTTTTTAAAACTAAAAATTGATGAATTTCTAACCAAAATGATTAAAATTTTATTTATTAGAATAGAATAAAACTATTTACAAAATTGTTATAACATTTAGAACACCATCTACTACTTTAGGGATAATATCAATTTGGCACAATGAGTTAACATTACTTTCACAAAAAATATTTTAAAAATACTTAAAATTAATACATAGGTATGTATGAAATATTTCACTTTAAGTATTATGAAAATGTTGATTCCAGTTTTCATAACAAATTCTGACTCATAGGCCTGTAAACTTTTGAATGCCTTTATTTGCTCTCTAGCGCATTAACCATGGGTTAACACTAAATAAGCCCTAATATCCACATTAATCATAGAAGAGATACCAGTTACTGTGTGATCACTTGTCATTCACTGATTAAATTTTACTTTTTATACCTATAACAAATATATCCTTAAAAATGTAAACAGATCTTTATATTTTATACTAACCTAGCTACATCTGGATATTCCATTAACAGTTTTCTTAAATATTTAATATCCATTTTAAAAAGATCATAGTTATTCTCAAAAAGTCGATTTCAAAAGCAAGAAAAAAGTATTTCTGGCATCAATCAACAACCATATTGACTTTAATTTGACTGACATTTCGTTTTAGACACACATTTCAGATCACAATACTGTGAAATTTGCGACCGTTGTCTGGGACCAATTAAAAAATTACTTCTATGACATTTATTCGTTTCTTAACCGCTCATTGGCCGTTCACCGACTAAGGCCGATAAAGATAATTATTTTATAAATTTTGAACACGACTATATTTCGAAACTCGCTCTTAGTAACAAATCTAGTTACTTTTCCCTGTGTAAATGCGTCTTTTCAATTCGCTCCTCCTAGTTTAAAAACAGAGTATAGTTATAATGATTGTTTATTGCTTCAAGAGAATCTTAACAGCTTAAATGAATGGTGTAAAAGAAATATGTTACCGTTAAATGTTAAAAAATGTAATGTAATGACATTTACTAGAAAGGAAGCACCAATACTATATAATTATAACCAGGGATGTTGCGGATGCTGATTTTTCCACATCCGCGGATGTGAAAGCGGATGCGGATATTTGAAGGCTCATATCCGCGGATGCGGATGCGGACGCGGATGTTTAAGGTCCTATATAAAAATAGAATACGAAAACGAATGAAGAATTAAAACAATGATAAAGTATTTACTAACATTTTTATTAATGAAAATTAGTATTATAATAATACTATGTATGTAATGTATGTATTCTATGTATATTGCTCCTATTTTTTTTTAACTTCACTTACTAATTTTCATATTAGTAAGTGAAGTCAAAAATAGGAACATTGTACTTAATAAAGAGTAATATTGCCACCTTTTCTGATTCAAGGCGGTTACGCAGAGGTTCGTAAATTAAACCCGCGCTATTAAATAATTGTTCGCTAGGAACACTGCCTGGTGGAGTGGATACAAATCTTCGTGCTACCGGTGATAATATCTTGAATTCCTCTCGATAAACACTCCACCATTTAAGAGGATTTTCATCAGCATTGACTCTTTTTTTTAGTGAGGTAAGAAAGTAATTCCTTTTTAAGTACAGCTTTAGGGCTACCATTTTCTGGTATTTCTTGACTCTCATCTTCACTTGACGAATCTAACATCGTAGCAAGGTCATTTTGTAAGCTTGGCTTTCTGACGAAACTTGATGGTCCTGGTCCTAGTTGTTGCATATTCTTTTCCGTGGGATTAGTCATTCTCAGGAAACGCGTCGTGCAAACGACACGCGTCAATCGCCGGCTTCACCCAATTTCTTTCTTGTCGCAACTAGCCATTTGTATTACATTCGCATCCGGATGAACATCCGTATTGATTATTGCGGATGCGGATGCAGATGCGGATGTTCAAATCTATGCGGAAACTCCGCATTTGCAGATGCGGATGCGAATATTCGCAACATCCCTGATTATAACCTACAAAATTATACATTAAATCGACCAGAACTGATTAAAGATCTTGGAGTTTTCTTTGATCCAAAATTAACGTTTACATCGCATATTGAAAAAACAACTGTCTCTGCTTGTCGAATTTTATGTTTTATTATAATGAATATGAGATTATTCAATGACTTTTCAACGATGAAAATACTTTTCTCTTAGCTGGTTTTGTCAAAATTAGAATATGCCAATATCGTTTGGAGTCCGATATACTCCAATCACATTAACTATTTGGAAAGAGTTCAACGAAGATTTTTTAAATCAGCTTGTCTTATCCTATAAGAGAACTTCCTCAAAGTTATTATTTAAACCGTTTCAATACATGTAGTCTTTCAAAAAGGAGAGCAATGCACTTGGTGATATTTCTGTTTAAGTTATTAAATAACAAGGTGGATTGTATTTCATGTTTGGAAATGTTAAACTTTCACGTGTAACGGCCACAACGCGTTACAACGTATGGTGGAGTGTCGATCACAATCTTCTGCCTATCGGGTCACTCATGTGGAGACGGGAGTGGGTTAGATCTTCTAAAAATTGACCGATATTCTTCTTGGGCTCCAAATAGCTTTAACCTTTCTTCAAACAGTACCAAATTTACCTTGTAAGCAATTGAAGTAGGTAAATAAAAGGACAAACTCCAAAATACACCGATTTATTGAAAAGTATATAAAAACATTAAAGTATCAAAGTATATGCACATAAAATTAAAGTGAACAGAAAAGATTACAATTCTATAAGGTTAATACCCACTTTACACTAAAATTTATCATAACCTAAAGAGAAAAATCTAAATCAAATAATTTCCCCCCTCAAAATAATATCCTATCCATTTATTCTAAAACGCTTTTTTAAAAGATTAAATGTCCAATCATGTGATTAGCAACCTTAGTTGGTAAATTTCCTAAAATAGCGGAGATTAAAATAACAAAATATGAAAGGAAAAATAGACGGAATCGGTCATTAGCGTTTGGTACCAAAAGCGAACGATGCGCAAATAAAAATCAGTTTCCCAGAGAAACGTGACGGCGATAATATCAAAATTAATTTCCGCTGCACAATATGTGATGGCCAATTAAAAATACAATAAACAAAATCATCGAATAAAGAACAATCGTTCCATTCTGCGCATGAGCAGTGTATAGTATATTTCAAATATTTTCTCCCCCAATTAAATTATTATGAGTAAAAGGTGAAGACTAATCACATAACCAAGGAAAACTGGTCATAGTCTGTACCGAACAACAAACGGCGAAACTCACACGCAGTACCAGTCAGATACTGACTTCAAAACAAAATTCCCCCAGACTATAATCAAATTCCCTTGACTAGTGCGCCAAAAAGATATTTAGACACTATAAATAAAACATAAAAGAAAATTGAATAAATCGGTGCAAAAAAAAATAAACAATAAAAGTTAGAAAAACCTGTGCATTCTAATTAAACAGCTCCAGCATCACCGTCGCACTCCAGGCACACCTTCTGGTCTTCTGGTCAGACATTTTTGGCAACACCTCCAAATCTCCTTGAAGAACATACATCCTAGGAAGTTCTTCGAAGACAACACCCTCAAGAAGGACGTTAGTCCTATCCACAGAAAACTGCAACTTCTGCTGCATGGAAAGCAAAATTACCACCCTTCAGCCCTACTCAAGAGTTGGGGTTGTTGGTAGTGGTGGAGTCGCTGAGGCGGTGGGGTCGGCCCTAAAATTGACCAAGAAAATACCGTGTCAGGATAGGTCTGGCTAAATTTAATATTCAAAACTCACAAAAAAAATACCCAAAATTAATTAACAAATTAAAGACACATAACATAAATCATCTAGATTGCCCACAAAACCCAAATCAAAAATAATTATAGTTACTGACTTGAAATAAAATACCGGCTCGGCCTCGTGGTAATATTTTTTAAAACAAAAGGCTTACCTTTTTGTAAGGGACCAAAATATCTCAAAATCCAAAGCTCCAACAGGCTAGCATAAACGGCGTAAATGCCAAGGAAGAATACGAATGCTCCCAATCCAAATTATCCAAATTATCCGCTACAGCGTCGTAAGACAATGGCTACCATAAATTTCCACACTTCCAGTCAATCAACAAAACTCAACCAAAATACAATATCCCACTATTAAAGAAACACTAACAAATCCCCAACATACAAGGGTTGACGTAATAGTACATAAACTAGTGAAATCTTGAATGGATTTGGAAAAATCTTAAAAGTGCCGTCGCTACCTTTTCCAACCGAAATCTCCAGAACGACAAGCGACTCAAAAACATCATCTCCTTCTTGTCCGAAATTCCATAACGGAAATTATCTCCACAAATCATTCAGATGACCGTATTTTAGTCAGCTGTATTTTTCTGACCAATCGTCCGAAAAAACCGATACAACGGAACCTATATTATCGACTCTTCGACCAATAGAAATCCGATTATAAAGCCACGAAACGCCAAAACAAACGTACATGTGCGTTCCTTTTACATAAAATCCACGAAATCCATAAATTACCCCAAATACCTAAATAAAATAAACTGTGCGCATACTCAACGACAAATAATACAAAATTCTATCACTACGCACCACCATACCATCCTACACTACTTAAAAATAGAAACAACCTGAAGTGATCCTACCGAAAACGGTGTTCTATAGTCAGTTGAACGACCGAGTTCGCAAAACCGATCGCGACTTTGCTGACTACTGACAGTTAACGTCTAAACATATGACAGTGACAGAATTTAATTAGCTAATGTCAAAAAAAAAAACAATGAATTTAATTACAAGGAAAATTTATTCTACGTTCTACCTATTATAAATACAATTAAAACGTCTGGAAGTAAGGAGAGAGATGATATATACAACTATTCGGGGATGGAATATTAGAATTAGATATTAGAAGAACGGAAAAATGGAAAGAGAAGAAAGGATATACCTAGAATCGAGTACGAATATTGCCAATTAAAATGAAATAGGGCCCCGAAAATATATTTAAAACCGATTATTATAAGGATAGACTCATTATTTTCAACAGGTGAGAACCGAAGAAAATCTGAAAAGCAAAGAAGATACAAAATACAGTTAATCCTGGCTAGATATGATTTTAGGAGAAGAAAGAAAGTGAAACTGAATTAGATATGGCTTTAGATTCAAGAAAAAGACAAGAGTAGAAGCAAAGAGTAGAATGGGAAAAGGTCTAGAACTCAGACACTCTCTCATCTATACAGGGTGGAAACAAATCAGGCCTTTCCAGGAAAAGAAAAGGTCTACCCCAGGCTATAGCAGGGCATCTAGTGGCAGGAAAACACGAAAAACAGGCCTACTACAACGTAGCATCCTGGACCCTCGAAGCAAATGGAGCAGGGAGTCGCACCGAAGGTGTCTAATAAGTCGCATTGACTTAGACAAGTTGCATACCCAAATACTCGAAGTAGATGGAACAGGGAGTCGCACCAGAGGTGGCTAATAAGTCATCGGAATAAACTTAGACCGGTTGCATACCCAAATGCCTGTCCACGGGTAATATCGACGCTGGTATCTAGATCCCAGAGTTCGCGAGGTAGGTGGGCATATAACCCCTGATTTGCTTAAATCATAAAATACACATTCATGCAAAGAACGTTCATAAAGATAGGAAAGACAAGGTAAGTTACATTAAAATCGAAGTAATTTTAGCCAGAATTAAACGTAGGGGTACAAAGAGAATAAAATTAATACAAGAAGGTATATAAAAAAGAATATGTCTTAAGGTAAAAATGGGACCGTTACACACGTCCCTAGAGTTAATTCCCGAAGAAATCAACTATTCCATCAACAAGCACATAGAACTAACATACATAAAGCATTGCCTTTATTTTAAATGTTCCTAAACTATTCGAACATTGAAGATGATATAGATATTCTTAATTGCTCTGTTGCATCTATTAGAAGTATGTTTTTGACAAATTAATTTGCGCAGTAATTATTAAAGGCGGAAATGGATGCATCCTTTTTTTCTTATGTAAGTTTTTTTTCAGGATGCACCCATGTCTGTTTAAATTCGTGTTCATTTAGATTTAAGTTTATATATGTATAAACATAAGAATAATTATTTATGTTAATTCCCAATTCTTGTAATATTCCTTTCCTTATCCTGTAATTAGGGGCAACCCTGTTGGATATTGTAATAAAAAAAATAAAATAAATAAAAAGAAGTGGGAAAGGAGCTGGGAGGGCCTGGGCCTTACTACCTGTTACCTGCTACAAAGAATATATAAAAAAAATGGATTACAATTAATTAAATCTATTTATAAATGTAAAAATGATTATAATACAACACTGAATCAATTAAGATTTCGAAAATATCAATTGGCAAAAATTAAATCATCTTTCATATTGGCAAATCTCCCATCTATAGAAGGTGCAGCAAAACAACATTGTTACAGGGCATATTATCTGCTTTAAGGCCGCATTATCACTGTATTTTTCATATAAGAAACAAGGGTTCACCATTTCCGATTGCATTTAAATCCCGCTAAATGTATTAAAATGAATCTTCTACCAGCTTAAAGTATAAGGTTTGGAGAATGAAATCTCCTATTTTTCATTTGTCTTGTTTATACACTAAATGTAAAAAAAATCATAAAAAGTGATTTTAAAACCAGAGACTAAAAAGTAGGAAATTTCATTTTACATATTTTTCCAAGTATCCCGCCAAAATATTTCTAAATTTTATTGCGTCTTTTTCAAAGCTAACTCGAAATACGATTAACAAATATTCGATAAATTTATTTGTCAAATTAGAGATTTTCTATGAATTCCTGTAATTGTGTATAGTTCATGTAGTTCATCTATTTTTAAGAAGATGTCACCGTAAAAAACAATGTAGCTACTCTGTTTTAGAGATGGTTTTAATAGGTAAATGAATGTTTAGAGGTACCAATTCTTGAAACAGTGATACAGCTGTATGCCGTCTTTTATTGTTTCGTGATTTTCATATATATTTGTCTCGTTTGGTTCCAAATTATCGATTGATTTTGCCTGTGTATGAACAAGTGTTGACCACGTTGCCAGATTATCGATTTATACGATAATTTCACAATTCTTTCTAGGACGAATTTGATTTAAAAGTGGGTGAAATATACAATGGTGAAATTCAGGAAAGGGAAGGAACTTTATTGCATTCCGATGTAATTTAAATCCGAATGACCTGGCATCATTGTATGATACGCACGTAATATTTGCGTACTTTGCTTTCTTCTTCTGAATGTTATTTTATGTTTATAAGGAATTTAATTTCTGAGTTAACACGTTGACTGCTATGTGTATGTACCCATGTGTATGTCCCATTAGTGCGTAATTGTTCAATATTTTAATTTATGTTAAAGACACGCAAACATGTTTCAACGAAAAATTATATGGATTTAAAAAATACACATTTTAAAAATATTTTTAGATGTATACAGGGTGCTACATTTTTGCTTGGTATATTTTTAAAATAGAACATGTATTTTATTTCAATTTTGGAATGGTTTGATAATACTGTATTCAACACTAGAATAATTTAAAAAAATATTACAGGTCTGCCAAGCAATTAAATTTTTATAAAATTAGAAAATGATGCAGACACCAAATTATATTATCATATTAATTTAGGTAGGATTACATTGATTTCAAAATTGTTTAATATACTGACTTATAGCACATTAAGATAACTAATAGTAGTGGTAGTGCTGGATTCTTTTATAGCGAGTGTTTTGAAACATGTCTTAAATATGGTTACTTTTAAGTCAAATTACTCAATTTTTTCAAAGGCAGCATTTGATATAATATTTTAGCATACAATTCCTTATAAATTTGCATATCCAACGATACCAACATGTTAGAGAATAACATATATACAGAGTGTCTCATCAGTGCGTAATTTATCGATAGCTGTTTTATTAATAGAAATAAGAAAAAAAAATAATATAAAAGTTGTATGACCATATTTAAAAATTATTCCTATATATATATACAGGGTGGTCCATAAACAAGATGTTGACCAAACCTATACATTTTTAAATCAAAACACCCTGCAGGTAGTTATACATATTTGATTGTTTTCACGTCGTTAAATAATTTTAATTGACTTCATTCATTTGCTATGTTATAAATAGGGTGTGTCAACACGCGAGGTTACGAATGTTTAAAATTTTTTCAATGGAATATTATATTAATTGGTGGCATAACATGCAGGGTGTTCCATTTTGAAAATTGAGAAAATCGTAACCATTTTGACACACCCTATATACAACATAGCAAATGAATGAAATTGAAATTATTGTTCGACGATGTGAAAACAGTCAAATATGTATAATTACCTACAGGGTGTTTTGCTTTAAAAATAAATGATTGTTAAATATAGTCATACAGCTTTTATATTAATTTGTTTCGTATTTTCTATTATAAAACTACTATCGATCAATTACGCACTCATATGTGTTATTGACTAACATATTGGTATCGTTGGATATGTTAATTTATAAGGAATTGTATGCTTAAATAATATACAGGGTGTGGCTTTTGAAAAAAATTAAATAAATTTAACTTGGAATTAGCCATATTTAAGACTTGTTTTTCAAAACACACTGTATAAAATAATCCAGTTCTATTACCACTATTCGTTAGCTTAGTATCTTATTACTACATTTTAAAAAAAATTTGAAATTATTTTAAACCTACCTAAATAATGATAATTTAATTTGGGGTCTGAATCATTCTCTAATTTCATACAAAAATTAATTTATTGGTAACCCTGCAATATTTGTTAATAAAATTCTAGGGTTAAATACAGTATTACTAAAGCATTCTAAAACTGAAGTAAAATATAGGGTTTTCTACTTTAAAAATATACTGTTTTATTTGTCAGACAAAAACGCAAAATCCTGTATATCTAAAAATATCTTTAAAATACCTATTTTTGAAATTCATATAACTTTTATTTAGAAATTGTTTACGTGTCTACAACAAAAATTGAAATATTGAACAATTACGCACTAATGAGACAACCTGAATATATTATTCACAATATAATATATAATAATTTAATCCCGCACCGCGTTTATATATTTATTTACGCTTCTATTAGATATTGTAGTTTACCTAAATATTTACTTAAACTACTTGGCTCTTAAAACGTAAAAACAGACTTAAATTTTTAGAAAAACTACTTCGACTCGGCAGATCCGACCACATTTGCTTCGGAAGTCAACCGTGTTTTAAAAGCTTTTTTATTCATTTGTTGTTTAATTTGTATTTAGTTATTAATATTTCAAAAATGCTTATTTTTCTTATTGATTATTCTAAAATACACACGTAATTTTTATTAATAATTGAAAATAGTACTGTAGTTCTAAATTGATAAAAAAAGTAGGAATGTGAAAACATAAATTACGACTCTACAAATGAAGTAAAATTTTATGATTAATTTTTTTTTTTCTTACAAAAACATTAGCTCACAATATGTTATAAGTTGCATACATACAGTATATCTATGTAAGTTGATAGCAAATAGAAAACTTATTTATTATTTATTTTACGAAAAAAAGTTATTCTTTATAAAAATTATGCATGGTCTAACAGAAAATGCAACCACTTGATATCAAATTTTATCAGTCGGTTTTACAAGGTTTGTCAAAAAATATAATTTTGCTCAAGATAAAATACCTCTATTTTCGACCAACACTGTATATGACTGATAAAATTTGTTATCAGATGATTGAATTTTAGGTTTTAGACCATGCATAACTTTTTATGTAAAGTAACTTTTTTTCTAAAATAACGTGAAAATTTTTAAAATTTTAGATAACGTCGGTCTATCAAACCGACTTTTTCAAAAAATAAAAAAAAAATGGAAATCAATTGCGGAAATAAAATGTTTCATTATAACATGAATATTTGCTCTATTATCTATGCTGGAATATAAAATGTATGCATTTTTTTGTTGTTTAAACAATTTAGGAGGTAGAAAAGAAATGTCATTTTTATAGATTTTTATTCAAATTAAAATATTAAAAGAAAACTCAAATTTTTAGCTAAACGAATGATTAACATAGTAGATAGGTAGTAAAATAATGAAAAAAAAAAACAGTTTTATTCTCGAAAACCATATAGATTACTGGAACTATTACTAAACATTTTGGGCCTCATAATCTTCGTAACAAGCTTGGCAAAATCCAGTAAGGTGCTCCAGACACAAATATTTCTTACAATTTCTGCAAGTATATTTTGTTCTTCTACTTTTTTCTTGTCTCTTGTCTCTAAAAGCAAACATAACTGATTTTTCTGCTCTTGGCAACAACATTGCTGGAGGTATATCAGGTTTTTTTTTGCGTAAAGTTCCAATAGTAGTAAGGCGGTGTTGCCTTAGAAGCATCTCTGACATACGCAGGCTATTGAAAAAGTTGTCCATTGTAACATTTCTATTTGATAGCAGGATTGGTAAACAAAGACGAGGTACTAATGCTAAATTCGAAGTATCATTCTGATAGGGTCCAGCAGGCTGTTTTCCTAGGTAGACCTCCAAATTTGCGGTGTAAAACATTTTGGCGTCTACCAAGGCATATATTTTTATTTCGTAACGATTAGGCTTCGATGCGGACATATTATAGTGTTTAGGTAAATTAGATACAAACTCGTCGTAAATTTCCCTAATCGGGGCTAATTTGTCTAATTTCACCCTTTCTTGTCTGGTGGTTTTATCGTCGAAATGAATATGTTTTAACAAAAATTTAAATCTTATGTGGGACATAGTAAGCCTAAAGATATCCATGAACATGCCATTCGTCCGAAATAAATCTTCAGCGTTTCGTCGGTTACCTCTGCTAGCACCACAAATTTATAACAACCCCAATAATGCTTTAATTTCTAATAAATCAGTGGGTCTATAAGATCTATTTTGCGATACATCATAAGCTTGCGTTTCTATAAATTTGTTAGTGTAAGTAACAATTTTCTCTAATATATTCATAGCAAAATAGCATTCCCATATTTCTGAAGCTTTATTTTTGTTCCGGATAACTTCTTTAGGACCTGGTAAATGGGCGATAATATTTTCGGCACGTGTTCGTACATTTGGCATTGTTGCAGGATATTTTCGCCAATTCGTAGTTCCATTTTTACCAATGAGACAAGGAATTCTTGCAGCCCCTCGAACTAGTATTTCTCTTTCTTTAGTAACAACCAAATTTTCATCATTATCGGAGAACTCCTGTCCCGAGTCTACATCTTCCAAAATTTGCAGATGGTCGTCTACCAAACTGTTTTCATCATCATCTGTTTCAGCCTCTGAACCAGTTAAAACCTCTTCATAAAGTCTTAATAAACGTTCTTGGTCCCTTTTAAAATCCATTATGAAATTATTGCACTAAAATGTAATATAAATTATTACCAAAGCAAAAATTAATAAAATTATTCTTACCCTAAAATAATGCACGAGAGATAACGTCCGTTTCTGAGACCGAATCGCCTAATAAAATCAAATTATCTCTGAAACCATGCACACTTTCTGCTTGCGACTTTACGACTGAATCACAGACCACACCCTTTAAAGATGGGCCACTCAACACTGAAAAATTTTACTCATCTTTCAGCGCCATCCGTAGCGGTTGCAAATAGTTGAGTTAAAAAAAAAGAAAACTAATAATTGAAAATTTGTTCAAGATTTATTATATAGATGGCGGTAGGGGTCAATGAGCGCGGGTTTTTCAAACTCGGCCTTTCTAATAAACCACTACTAAGTTTTCAAAATTATAATTTTTCGTTCTTTTTTACTTAAAATGATTCAAACATTTTATTCTTCACTCAACATACTTAGATGGATATAATCCATTGGGTTATGTTCTGTGATAGATAAAATTTGAAACATTTTAAGTTAAAAAGAAAACAAAAAATTATAATTTTGGATTTGTGGAACAAAAAATACATCTTATTATGAAGTAAAACACGATTATAACCATATATTTTTTATTATTAGAATTAAAATTGCACGAATTCTTATTACAGTACACAATAATAAAGAAATATGAATATAAAACTATTACGAAGTTCACCCATGGTTGTATCCACTAGAAGTTGTAACGAAAGTTCCTGGGGAAAGTTGGCTCTGGCTGCTGTTGGGTGTACTTGTCACTTCCTATTGCAGTGTTTGCTGATTCGTTTTCATGTAAAAAATGAAGAAGAGTATCAGTTAAAAAATATAAAGTTCAATTTTATTATTTTTGTTTTGAGTCAATTCAGCTGAGCTATTAATTTATTAGCTAGTGAGAATGAATCGGCATTTCTTAAAAATATATCGTAGAAGATTTTTCAATAAAATGAAGGAATTTGAATTTAGTAAGAATGCAACTTTTATTAATTGGAATCAATAAATTGTGAAGATACCTAGGTGAGGTAGGTCACAGTATATGGAGCAAAAAATAATAAGAGTCGCACAACATAAAATATACAATTATTGGTATGTTTGAAAAGTACCTCATTTTGAATTCGGAAAAAAATTGTATATAGGTATCTACTATAAAGTATCCATTACATATTGTATAATTCTAAAAAAAATACTAGTTCAAATTTATGTTCCAAAGTAAGTGTACCTTTATTGCGTTGCCCAGATGGTACTTTATGTTCTACAGATTTCGATACTGCGGAAATTCTGGCAAACACTTTCACTTCTGTATTTACAAACGAACCTGCCACTACCGCACTACCACATATAATAACCACGAGGATACATAATAGTCTGATTGATGTGCAGTTTAATCCCGAAAAGGTTAGAAATAAATTACTTAAGTTGAAGAACCACTCTTCACCTGGTATTGATGGATTAAGTTCTTTCTTTTTAAAAAAGTATGCAAACACACTGTCCGACCCGCTTTCCACAATCATGACAACATCTTTTAAAACATCTACTCTACCCGACTTATGGAAAATTGCGTCAGTCACAGCTATTTTTAAGAAGGGTGACAAAATGGATGCTTCAAATTACAGACCTATAAGCCTTTTGTCTATCCCATCAAAAATCATGGAAAGCATCGTAGTTGATGTCATGACTAACTTTTTCAAAGAGCATAACGTAATACCAAAGGAACAACACGGTTTTGTTAAGGGTAAATCTACCACAACAAATCTTTTATGCTGTATTAACGATTGGTCTCGCTCACTCGAATGCAAACAACCAACTGATGTAATTTATCTCGATTTTGCAAAGGCTTTTGATAGGGTCCCTTTCGTCAGACTGCAGCACAAACTCGAGTCATTTGGTATTCGAGGAAAATTATTGTCATGGATTCACAATTATCTAGGAAATAGGAGCTTCCGAGTCAAAGTTGGTCAGTCCTACTCATCAGATAGATTAGTGACAAGTGGTGTCCCCCAAGGCTCGATACTGGGTCCGCTTCTTTTTATAACTTATTCGAGTGATCTACCTTACCATATCCAGTCTCAAAGAGCATTTTATGCAGATGACGCAAAATTTTACGGAAACCCCTTAGTAGACTACGATAATATTCAAGCTGACTTAAATTCAATAAGTGATTGGTGCTCGGACTGGCTTCTCCCGTTAAATATAAACAAGTGCGTGGTGTTACATATCGGCAAAAATAATCCACGTCTTGGTTACTCGCTCGGTAGCCATAATTTGGCGCAAGTGTCTTCGTATGTAGATTTAGGAGTTTTAGTGACGTCAGAACTAACATGGTCTGAACACATTCTAAAAACATGTAAACGTGCAAATTCGATGTTATATTTGCTTCAAAAGACTTTTGCAAAGGTATCCTTTCATACATACATCAAATTATTTAAGATTTATGTTCGACCTTTATTAGAATATGCAGGTGTAGTTTGGTGTCCGCTTCTTGTGCGAGACCAGAACCTTTTAGAAAATGTTCAACGCCGGGCTACCAGAATGACCTTTGGAGCAGTCCGACCATCATATGCAGAAAGACTACAATTGTCAAACTTGTCAACTTTTGCGAATCGTCGACTACGAGGGGACTTAATTCTTACTTTTAGAATACTTAAATATAATTACGGCAATCTTAGTGACATTTTTTTGTTAAATACTGACTCTCGTCTACGTGGTCACGAACTAAAATTAAAAAAGGAAAACCTAAAAACGAAGCACAGACAATCATTCCTTTCCAACCGGGTATTTAATGTATGGAACGACCTCAGCGACGAAGTTGTTGGTGCCATAACAGTTAACGTCTTTAAAAATAAGTTAGACGCGTGTTTGTTTAATTAACATTTTTATTCAATTTTTAGTGTTATTTTTGTTTCAGTGTGTTTACTTTGTTAGAATTTTTCTATTTTGTTTTTAGGCTATCATAGGACTTGTGTCCTCAGCCTTTATCAATGTATAATAATAATAATAATAACACTATTTATTTCAATCTTCTTAATATTCACATATTTTATCTAGTTACTGAAATTGTATAGAAAATGATAAAAGTTAGGTTAAGATTTTTAATTTTTCCTAGAAAACATTAGGTTACCCGCATTATTTTGAAAATTTATTTCACAAATTGGGTACTTTTAAGTAATAATATATGCTCTTAAAATTTGGCAAAGTATTTAAGAATAAAATACAAAAAGAAGTTTTTACTTGTAAAGAAATAAAATTGTAAATTTATTCCTTACCTGCGACTAACTTTATCCTGACAATCTGGATCAGCACAAGGACGAATTCGCACCATAATTATATATGTTTAAAGCTTTAAAAATTCTCTTCGAACAACTAACCTAATAAAACAAATCAACCATTACCATTATTGCCATCAATAGCGTTTTTTTTTCTATGAATAGCTGTTGGAAGTTTTAAATAACAACTTGCGTATACTTGCGTTACTCTGAACCTGCTCTGAATACACTCTGAATCTGCTCGACGAATGCAACGAGCAAACTTTGTGTAAAGTAGCGCCATCTATGGGTGGTGCACAGTACTACAACACGAGTAAGCATTTCCCTATTAAAGATCCCCTAGCCTGGACTGAATAGACAACCTCAGTCGCGGAAGGTACTATAAAGCACAGATTCGACCGAGAATGCGTTAGGACTAAACCGCGAAAATTCAAATCGGTCGGTCTGACAGACATAACGTTATCGTCGGAAGGTTAATAGACCATGCAATTGTTTTTGAAAAATAGGTTTTTTTCTTAAAATTCTTAAAAAAGTTTTCCGTATGCCGATACCGCCAACTTATATAAATGAGATTAAATTTTTTGAAAATAATTTTTACTGATGCAGATCTAAATAAATTATTGTGGGTATACGAGTATAAGGTAATAAAAACACTTTTTTATTACATTTTTCTTTTTTTTATTTGGTTCTTTGGCTGTAAGACCTTTCGGTATGTACAGGGTTATTCCATTAAGAATGGGAACAACTGAAGATTAACTAATTAGAAATAAACGAAACATCCGTAGGTAAAACATTACTCGTTTCCGAAAAACAGGGTTTTAAAGTTGAAAATCAAAAATTATGATTAGCTACAATTTTTTTATTACTCAGTTTAATTTTACTAAATTCGGCAAACGTTATTGGTGTAATAAAATACACCTATCAGCAAAAAAATAAGTTAAATAAGCTTTGCCAGTGGCGTACGTCATGGGCAAGTAACATCTTTTTTCCTTCTAAATTTTAATCCACTGTCCACTTTTGATGTTTTTTAAATAAAGTTGAGTTAATTTTTGAGATATTCGCACATATTTGAAAATTCAGAAGTTTTTAAATTTCGATTTTTTTTTAATAAATTTCTAAGAAGAGTACATTATTTATTTCAAAAACATCAAAAAATTTAAAATTTTATGTCAAAATAACATTTTGGATAGTGACGTAAAATTTAGAAGGGATGCGGTATTACGTACCAATGCTGTACGCCACTAGAAAAGTTAATTAAGGTAACTAATTTTTTAGCTGATAGGTGGATAATTTGACACCAAAAACGTTTGCCAAATTTAGTAATAAAAAAATATAGCTATAAATATTTTTTGTATTTTAACACCGTAATTCGGTACTGAAAATCATTTTATCTAAGCATGATTTGTTTAGTTGTCTTATTTTTAATCAGAGAATCGTCAGTTGTTCGATGTCCCATTCTTAACGAAACACCATGTATACAAGAATGAATTACTAAGTAAATATACGGATGTGTCGAATTTAATACAAAACTTCTATTTTTATACCTGCTACATCGAAAATATTAGTCGAGGTCATGAACTCGTTTACTTATTATCGCGTAGTAGCTAGGAGTGATGAATTTTTTATTTTATAACAGTTACCGTTTAGAAATAATAAAATTATTACGCCATCTGTTGAACAAAAGAACTATTAAATATGGAATATTGCTCCATCTGCTGAACAAAAGGATTCTTAATTTATGACACATAAATGACATCTATCAAAATTAGTTCATGTTACGAATATTGGGGGTGGTACTGTGGTCTTAAACTTCGCTGGGTAACGAACTGACAGCAACAGTTTGGGACTGGAAGCAACATCAACGTGTCATTATGCCCAAATTTACAGAAAAGGCATTAATTCCGGAAATATTCCTCAAAACTATTTGCTTCAGCTGTGAAATTGGATGTAACAGTTTTAAAATGTGGCTGTCGAAAACATGGATTAAAACGCATAAATGTATGCTCAAATTGTCATGGTTCTGAAAAATGCTCCAATGTGGTAGAAAAAACCTACGAAGAAGTTAATGATTCAGATGAAATTGTGGATGAAGAACCAATGCAGAATGGAAATAATATTTGAGACGAAGACGGTGATGGTCTTGAAGATTTCGAAGATCTACTAGAATCGGGAGGGTTTGTTGAATCTAATGATGAATAAGTGCCATCAAATAAACAAAATAATGGATAAGTGACTACCGCGTTGTTCCTCCACCAATATTTATTTACATATTTAAATTTCTGGTGAATTCCAGAATGATTTCCGCCAAAACTGGAAACATTATCTCGTTCTTTCTCGACTACTAATTGAAAGCGCTTTCTTGGTTTTTTAATTAGTTGTCTAACTTTTACATCTCTTTTCTTTTGATCGAATTTTGATCAATGTTTGCTTGTTACGTATTAATATGAACTTTTTTACTTACAATTATGAAATCTATAAACTTTCATTTGGATCCGTATAATTTGGGACATCTGTATTAAACATTATCAGAACTACAATAGTTTATCAACAAAAAAAAAATTAAGATTGTTTGCCCGTAGTGCGATAGAGATAGATATATGTTTACAATCATAGGTGCAACGAAGATGGAATATACAAAGCGATAACACCGTTAGCAGAGTGTAGAAATCTCGCGGCAGCCGTTTTAATTGTTTCGTTTTATAATAATTAACATAAGTTGATTATTATAAGACATAAAAACATGGTTAATGTTTTATTATGATCTAAAGACATTTTAGAAACTTTTATAAGGAGTAACTTTTTTTGTTTTAAAATCTTGTTTATCTAATTTCTTAGTGTTAACATAAAAAGTACAATATTTTTCGCATTTTTTTCTTAAGATAAAACCGAGGAAATCGCATTTTAATTTTTTTTGGGCCGTAAGCCCCAATGGTTTTTTAAATGTTTAAAATAATACATTTACCTAATTTGTGAAGTGACTTTTTGGATTTTGCAGTCATATTGTAGTACACGTTACGCTTTATGCAATGGTACCAATATCTCGTTTTTTAAATAGTGCTCTTCTGCAAGGTCTAATTTAGGATTATCTTCGGTTTTAGAATCTCCAAAATATTAGTTTTCAATTCACTAACAATTCAGCTTGTGACACTTAGTCCCCTACAGAATTCATTTCTAGAGCAGTTTTGTTACAAATAGCACCATACTATAAGGAGATTATTATTTTATTTTATTAATTTTTTATTATTAAAAAATAAAGGTAAACACTCAAGGGACAATCATATCCTTCTTGAATTTTCTCTATTTATATCCTCGGATCTGGAGAGCTCAGAAATCTGAGTTACGGTGTAACTATTTCGGGTCGAGAACGTAATTGTGTTGAAGAAATAAATTTGCTGAATTGATGGTTTACCTCCGAACGATTTTTCTCACGTACGTGCTCAGCATTAATTCAATTACGATGTTGTCAGATCTTCAGATACGAAACGGTCAGTTCTAGGTGATTATTATTTCGCTGATAAAATAAATAAAAGGGAAAGAGAGCGCAATGAAAAATACACAGAAACCTAAAATGCAAAATTCCGTTGATCAAACAAAATTATATAACTTTCAAAAAAATATGCGCATGTGTATTTGATTAATATTTATTTGAGAGGTTAGATAACACTGGCCAACAAAATTACACTTTTTTGTTTACTAATTTTAAGTCGCTGATTCTAAATATACCCCCACTTTTTATCTGACAGCTCTTGTTTACGAGTTATAGCTTTTACTAAAAATTCACTATATTATTAGTCGGAGAGCTAGTAATACACATTTCATTAAGTGTTTGATGCACTTTGAAATATTGTAATTTGAAATCATGTGGATGGATAAGCAGATATACCTGTGTTGGCTAGACCCACCCCGGGACGAGTAAATAGAAATCCTACTTCAATACGTCCCCCAGGCAGTGACCAACTGGACTAGGGTTTTTATGGGTTAATCGTACAGAAAACCTATTTGAATATATCATCGGATGGTGCCATATTGGAGTAGGATTGCGCGTTATTACGCTGCCTAAACATGTGGAAATACTACTTCAGTACAGCCCTTGTATATGTATTTGCATAGTTTAATAATATTTGTTGTCATACTGTAAATGATTTTTAATATTGAATGCTATATTATGTGGTTGCTTTTTGGCACCTTAACTGAAACAGGTAGGTATCTTTAGCTCTTCGGCGTGAGGTAGTTGTGAGTTCTTTGGTAAATTACTGTAGATATAAGTTTTATTTAGTAATAATTGATAATCAAGTGGCGACATTCTTACCTGTAAGTATGGTACTATTTGCATGATTCGCTATTGTTTTTTTGACATACCGTAAATTATTCTTAATATTGAATGCTATATTATGGGATCACTTTTTGGCGCCTTGGCGTTCTACTTTCGCAGGACGTCCAGCTTGAATTCTTCCTCCTAAAATACCTCTAGCTTTTCGACGTAAAATAGATGTTCGTTGGACTTTAATTTTGCTTGATCTCCTACCGGCTGTTTTGTGATACACAAATGACATGATTTGTGATGGGGTCTGTAGAGTTTCTAGTATAGTGGCAAATTTCTGTATATAAAAAGTTGTATATAGTAATTGATAATCAGGTTGCGAAATTATTATCTGTAACTGTGGTATATGGCTCGTATTTGCTTCACTTTGTAAAACTTGACCAATGCATGTAAACTCATCATTTATTTTGTGAACTATGTTAAGGCCTATTTGGTCAATGGGAATATTGAACTGTGATGATGCCCCTAACTCCGCTTGCTGAGATGTAGTTTAATCAGATGTGTGTTCATTTGATGATCCTTCATGAACAGGTGCGTGGAATGTTTCAATAATTTCTTCCATTTTATAGGTAGGGTATATTGTTAATTCACTTTTTGTTTATAAACCAAACATAACCACTAAAGGAACACTTGCCGTACTAAAGAAGCAATTACAGAATATTACGCCGCCTAAAGACCGGAAAATCCTACTCCAATACGGTACCATCCGGGGCTATATTCAAGTAGGTTTTCTGCACGAATAACGCATAAAAACACTAGTCTAGTTGGTCACTGCCTGGGGGACGTATTGAAGTAGCTTTTCTATTTATGCCCCCGGGACACCAGGTACCGGGGTCGTAAAATATAACCCAAAAAATATGTTTGATTCAGAGGCCAACAAACAACAATTAAAAGTTCAGGTTATTTTAAAAATACTAGTAATTTAGGCAGACACTTTTGAGAGGGTTTATAATTATTAAATCAACCCCAAAGTTGATTTTTTTAAATATGATTTACAGTATTTGCATAACGTTGAAATTTTAATAGCGTCTTAATTAAATATAAAAAAAATTAATTCCAAAAAGGCAGACACTTTTTCCGGGGTTTAATTGCCGGCCGACATAAAAATGAATGAACCTCGTTATGCGCCACTATGCCTTGAATAAGTGTATACTTTTTAAATACTAAACATTTTAAATTACCAAGACTGTGAAATAATAAAACAATATTTTTCCTTTTTTTTAGGAAAAAAAAAACAAACAAAAACTAAAAGTTCGGGGCTGGAACCACCAACTTGCTATCCACACTATCAAAATTTGGATAGTGTGGATAACAAGTTGGTGGTTCGAGCCCCTAAAGTTTAGTTTTTTTTTGTTTTCTTTTTCCTAAAAAAAAAAAGGAAAAATTTTATTGTTTTATTATTTCACAGTCTTGGTAATTTAAAATGTTTAGTTTTTAAAAAGTATATACTTATTTAATGCATAGTGGCGCATAACGAAGTTCATTCATTTTTATGTGGGCCGGCAATTAAACCCCGGAAAAGTGTCTACCTTTTTGGAATTAATTTTTTATATATTTAACTAAGACGCTTTTAAAATTTCAGCATGAATCAAACACTTCAAATCATATTTAAAAAAATCAACTTTGGGGTTGATTTATTAATTATAAACCCTCTCAAAAGTGTTCGCCTAAATTACTAGTATTTTTAGAATAACCTAAACTTTCAATTGTTGTTTGTTGGCCTCTGAATCAAACACTTTTTTTGGGTCATATTTTACGACCCTTTTCTATTATGCGCAGTACCTGGTGTCCCGGGGTGGGTCTAGCCAACACAGGTATATCTGATTTTCCATCCAAATGATTTCAAATTACAAAATTTCAAAGTGCACACTTAATGGAATGTGTGTTACTAGCTCTTGGACTACATAGTGTATATTTGCAGTTTATTTAATATTAATTATTGAAATATTATACATATTTAATTTTATTTGGAAATACCAATAATTTATAATCCTCTTTAACGACCCATCTGTTGTACGACCGCGGACACCCCCTTTAGTTTCTTGGAACATACTTATAAATGTAATAGTACCTCTCTTTAATGAACTTCCGGTAAACCCCAAAAACGCAGTGCGAGATAATGTGAATAAAAACAGTAAATCTGATAATCCTGATGAAAACTAAGCTAGTATCGCGAGTTTCGAATCGGCATACAAAACAATAGCAAAGCCACCATCAGTGACAGCGAGAGTGTTAAACTTCAGACCTGATAGAAACATCACAAGCTCCAGTGAAGAGGAGAAAAATAGTGCATCGAAAAATCTGCCAAACACAGAGAAAATTACAGGCTTTAAGTTCCCCCTACCGACAGAACCCTTCCAGGTTCCTGAAAAATTTCAATTTCCTGCAACCCTCCAAACTTCACAGATTTTACCTCCCCAGGTTCAGCCGACACATAAACCAACACAGATACCCCTAGTATTTCTAGCCAGACAAATAGGGAATAGTCCCTCACATATACCCCAATATTAACCCTTAACAACATCGATACTTTTGCCGAAAAGCAAAAATCTATCTCCCCTGTCTACAAAAAACAACGTCAGCTAAGATAGTGAGAAAGAAGAGGTTTTTAAAAAACCAAAAAAAGACAAAAAGTTCAAAAAAAACTTTGTTAAACTTCTTGAACGTAAAGTAGCCTCCATTATACCTACAAAAAACGGGTTTGAAGCATGAAGGTATAATACTAATGGAAATGCCATGAGGCAATTGTTTTGCATATGATACGTTTTATTAAAAATGACCCCACTGGGCGTGGCTTAAATGGTTGACTAAGCAAAGTCGTATTCAAATATAATTAAAGTCCGTATGCAGAATTACAACTTTTAATTGACTTACTTACCTAAGATTTGTTTCAAACATGATCGATTCGAAATTAATTTGATGACATTGCGCAATTATGACTTCTACACTATTTACTATTATTTATTAACCGTTTTCCTACCAAGCCAATGCCAAGACCATAAAAGAGATTAATATTAATATATTGTTCTGTCTTCGTCGAAACCGTCCGATATATGACCTGTGTGATCGAAAATCAACGTTCGAATAATACTGTGCATCAGATTTGTTAATCTCTTTGTGCTTTAAAACTAAAACCCGAACTACGATTTTTCATTTAAGGACTCTCTTGTCTTCATCAAAGCTGCCATTGTCAAAATCTGACAATGATAAGGAAAATGTATTATGTAAAGTGAATTCTGTAGATTTTTCTGATCATGAATCAATCCTGGTAAACATTCATTTAAATACAACAAAAACAAAAAAATACAGATTCGGTAGGATATTCAGTAAGAAAAACTACAAAAAATTTAAAACTGAATGTGATAGAACTAATTGGGTTATTTTATCATATAACCTTGATCCACTTTCAATGATACACCAGATGATTTCAAAAAATTTTGAAAAAGTATTTCCGATCATAAAAATTAAAGATAAAAAGAAAAAGCCATGGATAACAGCTGGAATCAAAACTTCGGCCAGGAATATGAGATCACTACTGGTCATCCGCAAATATACAACAAATGAGGGTTTCATTTCCTATGTAAATAAATATAAAAAGATCTACAAAAAAACATTGAGGTTGGCCAAAGATAGATATAACAACAGCAGGATACAAAACTCCAGTAATAGCGTAAAAGAGAATTGGGCAATTATAAACGAGCTTCGAGGAAAGACAAATTCTTTTAAAGCCTCCTACAATGTAAGTCCTGATCAGTTTAACGAGTTTTTTTCGACAATTGCTGATGAGCTCACCTCTAAGCTCACTGTTAAACATGATCCTTTAAAATATATCGAAGACGTGAATATAACAGATGCTTGTCACCTTTACTCCACTAATATAATGGAGTTAAAAGAAAACATAGCAGCGATAAAAAACAAAAATGCTGCAGGATATGACGGAATCTCTACAAAAATCTTTTTTAATCTTCCAGATAGTACTCTGTATGCGTTAGTGGACGCAATTAACCTATCGTTTATTAATGGAACTTTTCCGGCATGTTTGAAAACTGCAATTGTTGTACCACAACACAAAGGGGGCAGCTTGGAAGATCCTTCGAATTTCAGACCAATTTCATTACTTCCTACTTTATCTAAAATAATTGAAGGGCTCGTTAAAAGTAGGATGGTCGATTTCCTAACGAAACACCAAATTTTAGCTACATGTCAATTTGGCTTTCAAGCTTCGAAGAACACACAAGATGCTATGTTCTCTTTTTTAGAATACGCATACTCTAACTTAAATCAGGGTGAAATGTTAGCATCAGTCTTTTGTGATTTTTCAAAAGCTTTTGATTGCGTCAGACATGATATACTTTTAAAAAAACTATTCATTTATGGTTTACGAAATGCAACATGGCACTGGTTTCGAAGCTATTTATCCGACAGAATACAAATAATAAGGGTATCTGATAAATTTTCAAAATTTTCGGAAATTAAACACGGCGTTCCACAGGGATCAGTTTTGGGACCAATTCTTTTCTTAATCTATATTAACGATTTAACTAAGATTAGCATCTCCGGAAAATTTACGTTGTTCGCTGATGATACAACTCTCCTCTGGCATGGAAGGGATACGGATACTCTAAAACATACTGTGTCACATGACCTACACGTAATCAAAAACTGGTGTGACTCCAATTTTTTAAGTCTTAACACAAACAAAACAAACATATTAACTTTTAAATTTGCATATGATCAACTTCGTCTTGGCGAACAGTTGATTATAAATACACCCTGCTCCAGATTTTTAGGCCTTTACATCGATAACCAACTAAAGTTTGATGAACATGTTGCAATCTTAAACAAAAAACTGGCATCCGGGTGCTTTGCAGTTAGGGTTATTGCTAAAGAGCTGGGAAGTTTGTCAGCAAGAAATGTGTACTTTTCACTAATAGACACTCATTTAAGGTATGGTATTGTATTCTGGGGAAACTGCTCACAATATCTCCTTAACTCGGTATTTATTTTACAAAAAAGAGCTATAAGATTCCTAGCCAAATCTACCGAGATCATTGTAAACCTTTATTTATCAAGTATAAAATATTGACTTTAACTAGTTTATTTATTCTAGAGACTGTTTTTATGATACACAAACAAATTTTAAATCTACCTACCCAGTCGAGACATTACAACACTAGACAAAATAATAACTTATTACTTCCGATTCCACATTCATCTCTAATTAAGAATTCAATAATCTATGAAAGTCCTAAAATATTTAATCATCTACCGGATGCCTTAAAATCAATTAGATCTCCATCATTATTTAGAAATACTATAAAAAATATATTAATAGGAAAACCATATTACAATCTGTTGGAGTTTTATAATGACGAAATTTAAAATTAGGCATTTTTTTCTGTGGATTTGTTTATATATATATATTTTTTTTTTTAATTATTGTAATCAATTTTAATATTTTTTAATAACGTGAACGTTGATATCTATTTGTTTTATTATACCATTAGTATTAAACTTTGTCCATGGAATCATGTATTCTCTCTGACAATAAAGTACATTATTAATTATGACATCAAATTACCAAACCAAAAACCAAACAACTACGTCAATTGTAAATAAATATATTTCAGTAAAAATACAGCCGAGTTTGTAGAAAGGACAATTAATTACTTTTAAATTTAAAACATGTAGGTCTTTCTGCTGCAGATTACATACATTAAAAATATGACCCGCTACAGTCAAAAGTTTAAAAAGACCAAAAATTCAGCTAGGTATGACTTTATGGTTAAAAGTAGATGGAAGAAAACCATGATCAAAACTACTCGGTCAAATCCAATCGGAAATAAAAAGACTCAGATAATAGTTGTTGGTTTTATTTATGTTTGAAATAATTAATTATATAGGGCAGGTACATATATTACTAAAATTGCAAGCAAATACTTACTAAAGATTTCTATAATTGGTACCTATGTATAATAAACAACAATCTCACAGATGCACAGCATACAACTATACAAATGGAATTATAGGGAAAATTCCACACCTGTAATTTTGAACCAATCAAAATACGTGTTTTTGACAGATCACCATGGCAACGGAGGTATTTTAGTGGAATTTTTTTTCTCGTGGGGTACCCAACAGCGAATTATACTGGAAATTTTTTGACGTTTACAATAACAGACCATTTTTGACAGACTGGTTTTTATTTGTTCACATAATACGTTTAGTTTTGATACATTTTAGTTACAATGCTAAGGTGTTTCCTATATTCTTCGGCCACTTCTTTTCTTCTTAATGGCGAAAATGCAGGACTTTGGATGCTTTTAATTATGTGTCTATGTCTAATAACATATATATAATATTAAGACACTAATTTATTCACCTTTTTCTCATTCAGCACTTTGAATTTTGCGTAGTTTAGGTGCAAATATTCGTGGACAATTCGGAACAAATTTTCGTTTTTCAAGTTGGAGCCACAATCCTCTATTAATTCGAGTAAGTAAGTCATGGTGCAATGATTGATCATAACATCAGACAATTTCACGCATATTTTGCATAGCGTATGATTTTCAAATCGATTCATTTTTAAACAAATAGGTAATTTTGTTGGTTTTACTTGCTGTGCAATATTCTTTATCGCAACAAAACGCGAGTTATTTAATGTTTTGAACTGTCAAAATACAATGATCACAGCCTCCTACGATTGATGCTTGCTGACGCTGGTTATGAATTTCATACCATTTTAAAGCGCTCATAACGCATGTTAATAAAAACGCAGAAAAACAATTTTCTACCACTTGTAGTTATTCAAAACTTATGTAAAATTAGAGAATATACTATTTTCTATTTTCAAATGGTATTCCCATGCAACTACAATGAGTAGAAATAAGCAATTTGAAGGCCTAAATAATTGCAGCGAAACATTTTTTTACGTCGGGCCGCTTGACAACTTCAAAACTAAAATTATATTCGAGGTTAGGGTCTCACTTAGTTACCATGACAACTCAACAATCAAGGCGACAACACCTTTTATGTTTCACTGGTGACTTGGAGAAAATAATTTGCATTGTTGAGAAACGAAAAATAAATTTTAAAAATATTTAATTTTCAACCATAATTCGGCGTGGAACTTTCTTACCGAATACCACGCGAAGTCAAATTAATATCAGGAAATTTTTTGACCTCTAGTGGTATTACTAGTGATAATTTATTTTAAAAATAGGCATTCAGTTGCGATTTGTGATTACAAAAAGAAAACTTTAACCACTTTTTCTGATCAGTAATGTTAGTGTTATAGTGAAAAAGTTTTTAGAAACTGGTGTTTTTAATCCTAATAAAGCATTGTGAATTTCCAAGAAAAGTGCATGATGAAAATTGTTTTAACCAAAATTTTGAATATCACGCCATTTAAAAAGAAACCCTGTGGCTGTGGATAACATTTGACACCAAATCTTATCCTAAAAATAACTGTTTGGTTGCATTGGAGGAATAATTTCTTCATTGGTACTTTTTTAGCGTGTAAGGATGACTTGACATTGCTAAATTTAAACCTTTGTTATAAGTTGTCTTTTTGCTTTTATTTCTGATACACCTGTATTGTACATACTTGAAAAATATAAAATTGAATCCAGGCTCACCTTTTATTCTTTGATACCATCGACTGATTGTACGGACATGTGGTAAGCAAGCGTCAAATGTTCTTCATACATAATTATAAGCAGCAGGTGAGTAATAGTGGAGAGTTAAGGGAAACACTTTTAGCTCTTCTGAATACTTCTTAGGCAATGGTAAGTTAGACTTTTTTTTTTGCTACATATCTCGATGGAGCCCCCAAGTTTTGACATTATATCTAACTCATCTTCCTGTATCAAACGTTTTTTACTTAAATAATTTAATTAATTTTTCAAGTTTGCAATTTTATTCATTTTTCGAGAAAGTTGTCTTCTTAGCAATTTTAATTTTTGCTTTCTTTGTGCACTTGTTGCCCGGACAGAGGAGAGTGTATGTAATATTTTTTGTTTCTTTGGCGTCAGCGGTTCTTCATATGGAATATTTAGAGAAGAAGTAGAGGGTACAGGTTATTCGATCTGACTGGTTTGATTTGCTGGTTTAATAAGAATATTTGATTGGATCCTGATTTTTGGAGGAGGAGGTGTAGGTATGGATGGGTTAGTCTGGAACAAGATTTGGTATGTTATAAAGCCTTAAATATAGATCCATGATACAAAAACTACTAGTTTAAGTTCCAAAACTACTAATTTTTAAATATCATTAACTTCGTAATATGTTTTAAATTATATTTATTGTGTATTGTGAACAAAGTCGTCAGGTTTTTAAATTAAGGAACATCAATTTAATGTTTGTTCATTTAATATTAATAATAATTGTAATGTGGTACATGAGCCGACATATTATTTTATATCATGAAGATGAGGAGGTACATAGCAGTGAGTGATGGCCACAAATCTAATTAAATAATAAAAATACATCACCAGTATTTATTATTATACAGTATATTTATTATCAAAACGGTATAATAATAGGAAATTAGGATCTAATAAAAACTGCTTTTAAATACTTGAAATTGTATTCTAAATTATGTGTTCTTTAAAAAGTTAGTCATTTAAGTGTAATTATAAGTTGGTTTTTAAGTTTAATTATAGGTTGGTTTTTAAGTTTAATTATAGTTGGTTTTTAAGTTTAATTATAAAGTTAGTTATTTAAGTTTTAATATAGTTATTTGTCTTTATTATAAAGTTAGTCAAGCCAATGTTCTTTATTAAGTTAGTTATTTAAGTTTTATTGTAAATAAAGTGTATACTAACTAAACCTTCATTTATTGTCAGAACAGCATTCTTCTTCAATCTGACCCTAAACCCACTCTTATCAAAAAATTCTTCCTTGAAGTGAATAGAGCACAACATGCTATTCGGTTTAGGCTCAAATTGGTCTTTTCTCAAAAATTTAGACCAAATTTTGAGATATTGTGGGTCTTTTGGAAACCTATAATAAAAAAAAAGTTAAGCATACTAAAAAAAATCCTTATACTTACTTATGAAAACTTAAATTAGATATTTTCTTACGCTCTTTCACTGAAGAGTTTTTACAATTAATTTTGGCACACTTAGTCATGATATTTATACAAATTAATAAAAAAAAAACACTTATTAAGATAGAAATAACGTCAAAATATTTAAACCACTAAGAGAGGGGGAAGGGGTGTCGTTTTTTTTGGCATGTCATCTCCATAGTATTCAACCTCATTAGTTTGAAGCTATAAGTAACAGCGACAGCGAACATAAAATGCAAACAAACGAAATGCCCATTATGAAAGGTAAAGTCACTTTAAACCTTATTACTAAAAACAAAACAGCTAGCAAGAACGTCACTAAGAAAGTTGAAACGACGCAACAAATCAACAAAAAAAACACACCGCCCATTGTGGTAGACGGATGCACTGACAACCATGAAAGCCTAACAAGTGACTTAAAGGAAATAATAAAAGGCAAATAATGAATCAAATATACTAATGCCACCACCATTAAATTTACTGAGGAACAGGAAGATTATATATCATTATAAGACAGCATTAACACGTTAACGGCCACTATGAGAGAAAAATCTGGTCCGACAGGCCAACTTTTTTTTATTGTGGTTTTTGCTTCTATTTGGCACCAATTTGATAAAGCAATACCATTTCTTTAAAAATACTGTAAGATTTTTCTCTTATTCACTTTTTTTGTGAGACACGCGTTATGTGTCGCGCGGCCCATGAAATCCAATATACATCTGCGGGCCGCGCGACGCAAATACTATGTCGCATAGTAATAGTCAATGAGAGGGCGTACTTATTCCCCCACCAATACGGGCCACGTTGCTGCGAGTCTGTGCACGACATGCTTATTGTCAGTTGCTCAGAGGCGCAGTTAGGACGAAGTAGTGTTTTTTTTAAAATCAGTGTAATGGGGAGTTATGAAGCGAAGCAAAAGAAGCTTCAAGCTTTGTGGAATGAATTGTTGTCTGATGAAGAGAGTAACAGTGAATTTGGCAATGTATATTTATCAGACGGCTATTCCCTAAGCGGTACTGAATCAAGTGATAGTGCTGAAAGTAGTTCCTCACTCCCTAAAAAGAAACTTATAAAAATTGATAAGGGAAAACAGACTGTTGAAAACAGTGGCGCTTCAACTAGCAGACAGGGCATACTTGATAATCGGCAAGACAATATTATTGACCAAGTGATACAAGACGTTATTTCAGAATACACTGTAGAAACTGACGAGAGCGAAAACGAAATTGATATTCAAGTTTCAGCCAATACCGATGACCTGTGCAATATACAGTGGCGGGGCCCGTTGATGGTATGTCCCTAAAAAATATTCCTTTTGTTTCTGGAGATGTTGGCATTAGCAACATAATCTATGCAAATTATTATAATAAAGAACCAATTAATATTTTCAAACTTTTTTTGACAGACGATATTATATTGCACATGGTAAATGAAACTAATCGATATGCAGAACAACGTTTATTGAAAAATACGATGCCAAAATCCCGTATAAAGAAGTGGATTCCTACCGATAAGTTAGAAATGTTTTTGGGTATTCTTCTATGGATGGGCTTATGCAGATTTCCGATGCTGAGGTCTCCTTGAAAAAAAGGTCCCCTTTATTTCAATCAAATTTCCAAACTTATGTCCCGAAACAGGTTTGAGCTTCTTTCGTCTATGTGGCATTTTAGTAATAACCAGCGGCGGCGCGTGGTTCAATACTCTGGGGGTGCACAACGTAAGATACAAAAAAAATTGGGTGCCACACAACCACGTCCAAAAATATTCTTTAAGCGCTATCAAACCGTCAATCTGGGTTAGCAAATTAAAGGATCTTATTAAAAAATTAAAAATTAATAACTTACCCTGCTGTCTCTGATGAATACTTCGGCCTTGCCAAAACAATTGTCTTTATAGATATAGGAATAATAGTTTTTATACTTCACAAACACGTTTTGAATTGAAAATCAATACGTCTGTCCTTTTTCGAGATAAATGCATCAATAACTAATTCATTAAAATTTGGGATCTCTTGAATCATTTGTTTCTCAATAGATAACATTGCGAGGGCAGTTAACCTATTTTCACCCATTGTACTTCTAAGAAAAGTTTTTATTCGTTTTAATGTGGAGAAACAACGTTCCGCTTCTGCGGTTGTCATGGGCATCGTAACAATTGCTTGTAGCACTAAAAACGTCTCTGAAAAATCTACTTGCAAATTATTTTCAATTAAAAATTTAAGTAGGTGGACTGCTCCTGAAACTTCTCTAAAATCTGATCTTCTGTATATTATTTCCAGTTCTGTCTTCAATTTATGCTTGTTCAAAAAAGGAAAATTCATAATCGCTGAATTTAGGTTTAGTATGGGAAAATTCGTTGAAAATGTATCAAAATTATCAACTGAAAATAAGTGCGCTATTTCCAGATGGCCAGTGAATGAAAATCTTCTTTTGATTTCTGCAATTATAGTGTCACATACCTCCTTGGCTTGCACCACCGTAGAAACATAAGAATGTCTATCTTCTGTCTTTCTTCTTTTCCTAGCTTGATTGTCATCAATGTTTGCTAACTCAGTTTCTTTAATAGTATGTATATTATCTCGTTCTTTCTGAATATTTTGCTCAAACTCAGTAATGCATCTTTTTACGGTTACTGAATCAGTAGCTCTTTTTTGCAGCTGTGAATATAAAATGTTGACGTGGGGCATTATACGATGAAAAACTGACAACCAAAAAATAAACTTAGGATCATGCAATAATCTTAAAAGTGCGCCTGCCTTCGTGATGGTATCAGATTGTCTGGATGTAGATTGTATTTTTTCCATACACGCTATAAGGGACTCCCGGTTTTCATATACTGTATTAACGGTTCTAATTTTGAAGTTCCACCTGGTAGCAGATGCTCTTGGAACTCTATTTCCAACCACTTCATCCAATATGGCAACTCTTTGTGGAGAGTTGGAAAAAAAATTGGTAATGTCACTCAGTTCGGCAAAAAAAATACGTGCATTCGTATTTATGCTTGTTGCCTGAGACATTATCAAGTTTAATTGGTGAGCATAGCAATGAATATAATGGGCGTATTTAAATTTATCTTTAATAAGTTTTTGTACACCACCATGAGCGCCACTCATGACGCTTGCTCCGTCATAACTTTGGGAAATCAACTGATCAGGATTTCTTAAAACATAATTTAACGCTTCTTCTATGCAGCGAGCTAAAGCAACAGCATCATGTTCATTCGGTTTTACAAAAGTCCAAAATCGTTCAACGGGGCTGCCGTTCGGTAAAGTATAACGGTAAACTATAACCATTTGGAAAATATTGGAAATATCACTTGTTTCGTCACTCATAATGGACACAAATTTCGAGGCGGCAATTTCTTTTTTGATATGTGCCTGACACACGAAAAGAATACATTCCAATAAATCGTTTTGAATGTCTTTTGATGTACCTTTAAACACAGTAGTTTGCTGCAAATGATCCCTCAGTGCTAAATCCAGTTCGGCAGAAAAATTTATAAGTCCTCTAAATATACCAGGGTTCACAGAATCTTCTTGTTCATCATGTCCACGGAGAGCAAGCTCAAAAGCACCACAAAATTTTATACAGTTTATAATTTTAGATAAAACATACCTATTTTGCTTTACTTGGTCATTATGTTTTTGAATGCTTGCTCGATATGCACTATTTAATTGTTGTCGAATATCTTGTTTACCTAATAAATTATATCCTAATTTAGCAGATAAATGTGACTTTGAATTTTGATGTTTTTTAATTTTTTCGGATAAATGTATTAAATCTCTAACGCCAGATTTTGTCCATTCTGATGCCTCGTCGCTTCCAAATAATAAACAAGGAAAGCAGTAAAGACTGTTACTCACATCACACCCGCACAACCAGTCAGTTTTTTCATAAGTATCTGTTTTAAAAGTACGTTTATATTCACGACTTTTGCATTTAGTTACATTCGTAATTAATACACTTGGTTTCGGACGCCCAACACTTTTAATTTTTATTTTTTCTTCTAAAGGAAGGGAAGAAAAATTAATTGTCTTTAAATATTGCACGCTAATGTCCGTCATTTTAACAAAATTCCCGTTTCGACAGCGCGGCACCGATTATTACGCTCCCCACGCAAGCTACAAGTGCACAAATTTTATGTGCACGCGTGCCAGTAGAAACATCGAACGTCACACTAGACTGCCGCGGTGAGGGAGGGAGAAGATTGACCAATCGGATCGAATATTCCGATGTGCAGTGTACGAAGATATCGCGGCGGGCGTCGTGCAAAGCGAACGGCTGTATTTTTTTTTCTCGGCTGGATTTCTCACGTTACGCATAGCGTCTTGCGATTTGGAGTTTTGTTTTCGAAATAATTGATCGTTTTTTAAATAAAAATAATTATTAAAATAATGACAGGACAGAATCACAGGATTTAACTAGTTTTTTTTTTTCAAGAGGCATTAAATTTGGGGGTGCACGTGCACATGTGCACTTATTGAGGAACCGCCGCTGGTAATAACGAAGACGATGCACTCGAAAACAACAGACTACGAAAAATAACTCCTTTAGTGACAAAACTAGTAGAGAGGTTCCAAGCACTTTATACTCCTGGTACAAATATATTATTCTGTGAAACTACATATTGAAAGATTTAAGAATTTTAAATAAATAAGTGACATTACTTGTCATTTTTGTTGTTGTGAAAATAAGTTAGTTTGCTTACTGATAATTCTGTGGTCAATTGGATTAAAATGTGACAGGGGAGAAAATAGAAATTTAAATTGGAATATAGGTGACATCTGACTAAGGAAAAATCAAAATAATGTGTTTTAAATTATAAGAAATAACCATGATATACTCTTTGCTCAGACAGTAAAAATAAAACTAAAAATTACTTACTTTGAATTGTATCAGACCCATAAAAATCTTTGATTGGAGAATTGAATATCTAGTAGCGGTTTAATCGGTTGTTAGGCAACGAATTTGTTGAATATGGGTCTCCATTTTGTCTTTTTTTGAGAAGAGTTGTAAAATTTTGAATCTAAAATTAATTTAAAAGATTTTATTGAATAATTTATTTATATAATTTTCAATCTAATATTAAAATGTACAGTAGTAATTAAGGATTAATTTAAGCTAAATTTCATGAAGAAAGACAGGTAAATAAACAAACCTTCTTACCAGGAAAACTCATATCGAGACCGGCGTGATGGAAGCATCGCCATCGAAGGAAATCTGACTCTGGATTCTGGTTTATGCGTGGGAACCAGACAGTGGATTCTCCAGAGTGCAAATTACATGCACTATTGTAAGTGACTTTAAGTTTTAACTTTTCATTGTGAAGAAACCCATGAACACATCACACACCAATAAACTAAAGTATTTTATACTTAGAAAAGTTTTCATATTAAATTTTTCTAATCGTGAAACGAAAAAAAGGTACTACTCATTTCATGACACTGCAGATCGCCATCAGTGTGATTTGTATACAAATTTAAAAATAATAAAAATTTGTTATATGTGGTAACTACCTTCGTTATGAATATAAGTTTTCTATTACCCAATAGAGGGCGCAAATACCTACTATTATACTCGACGCCATTTTTTGTCCACTATATTTAAGTCACAAAAATATCTGCAGATTTATTTTTGGAAAATAAAAACTCATTGAGAAATTTATAATTTTCATGATAAGTAAAATAACAAAGAAGATTTATTTCTAATTTAATATTATACGATTTATATTATAATTGTTTATAATTGTTGGGTTTTTATTTGGAAATTGAAATTTAAATAAATTTGTTAACTTGATTTTTCTATAAATGAATTTTATTAAAAAAAATATATACAGGGTCAACAACAATGATAATACAAATAAATAAAAGGTAAATTAAACTTAAAATGATAATTTTATTGTATGGGAACCGACTCCTGGGATAAGAGCATATCATGTGAAATATCTGATAATTTGATTAGGTTTTTTAACAAAAAAAAAAACATAGCCGGAGTTGAATTAATTTTTATAGAAGGATATTAAATAGAAAATTATTTAAATAAAAAAAAATATAAGGCGCTCAACAAAACAAGTAAATTAAATATTGATTTTTTTTAAACAAAAAAAAAATTATTTAAATAAAGATATAAAAAACAATAAAAAAATCAATATAATATGTATCGATGAGACCATGGTCCCATTTCGTGGTCGCCTTCGGTTCAAACAATTTATCAAGAACAAGAGACATAAATTCGGAATAAAGGTGTACAAGCTGTGTTGTCAGGGTGGCTACATATACAATTTAAAAGTTTATTGTGGCAGCGACTGCACCGAAGGTGGGCAGGCGTCCGCGAATGTGGTATTCTACCTTATGGGAAAACTTCTGAACGAGGGTCGACATTTATACACAGATAATTACCATACAAGTGTTTATTTGGCTACAGAGTTATTGAAAAAAAAAAACCATCTAACTGGTACGTTGCGCAGTAATCGCAAATACAATCCTAAGGAGGTGGTCACAAAAAAAATAAGATCCAAGAAAATATTTGTACAAGAAAATAATACAGGAATAATGGTTCTCAAATGGCATGACAAGAGAGATGTCCTAATGCTAAGCACGAATCACACAGACAGTCAACAGAAAATACAACAAAGAGGTGGTGACATTGAGAAACCGAGTGTTGTTATTGATTACAATAAGGCAAAATCTTATATCGACCTATCAGACCAAATCAAGGCGTATTCATCTTCCCTTTGCAGAGGCACAAAATGGTATCGAAAACTTGCCATCGAGTTTTTGTTGGGTTCTGCAGTCGTAAATGCTTACCTGGTGTACAAAGAAGTTACACAACAGAAAATATCTGTAACAGACTTTCGTGAACAACTTTCTCTATCTCTACTAGGGCTGTCAGAAACTGAATCGTTGCCAGACCAAGTGGAGAACAAGAAAACTGAAGGACACTGTTTAGTCGAGAACGATTCGCGATTACGTTGTATTGTGTGTTATCGCGATATAAAAGCAACAGATGGACGTAAAAGTGCACTACATAAGGCAACACGTTCAAAATGGAAATGTTCGATTTGCAAGAAATGTTACTGTGTTCCATGTTTTTTTGTAGATCACACTGCTACAAATAATGCAGTCTAATTTTTATTACCTAGTTTATGTTATGACAATAGTTTTATTTTTACTGTATAATGCAGTCTAATTTTTATTACCTAGTTTATGTTATGACAAGAGCTTTATTTTTACTGTTTTTTTGTGTTACTACTCGCGCAGAGTGCGCAGTTTTTTTTTTTTTCTAAATCAATAAATAAATATTATCTTATCAGCTACGTGTGTTTTTTATACATCATTTTTCTAATTACAGTTTTTCACAAAAACTAACAAAAATTGCTGGGCCAACAATAACGTGTGGTTTCCTGGACCACGCTCTATCCATTCCCATAAGGATTGTATTAACGCGCGACACACGGCCGAGTTACGCGGCAAAATAGAACAGCAAGTGTCGTGACAGAATATATGTGTCGCGCGGCCCCAGAAACAAAAGTAGGTGCGACACACGGAATATGTCGCATGGCCGTTAACGTGTTAAGGATGCAAAAATACCGCATCACACTTAGACGAACAAATCAGATAAGATACGCGCATTTGTTCTCAGAGGAATGGCCAACGGGACCGATAAAGAACATATTGAAGAAGACCTAATAGCCTCATATGAAATCACCCCTAGGGAAATATTCAAAATGAACACGAAGCATAGACCACTATACCTCGTTGTGACAGACCCTGCAATTACCCTAGATTACCTTAACAGGAATGTTAGGGTAATAAAGAACACCCGAGTTACCTGGGAACTAAGGCGATCTACGAAAAGCATCATACAATGCCATAGGTTCCAAGCATGGGGACATGCTACTTCAAATTGCGGACGGCCCAAAGTGCCTAAAGTACGCCGGTGATCACCTTACGCAAATTGCCTCGGGGATCATCCCGCGAACTATACGCAGTGCAAGGCGTATTTAGACCAAACCAAAAGGATGGAAGTGAGAAAAATTCTACAAGTACCACCAAAGAAATACGTCCAAGCGACGCCACCTGCGGAAAACGCATGGAAAAATAAAAGAAAAACAAATTTCAACCCTCAGATGAGTTTCCACCATTATCCAACAATAGTAAAATGGCATACTCGCAAAAACAAAATCGAAACCGTAGACAACCTAATATGGTAAATCAACCTACAGAGGCCATTGACGATATCTTCGCTCTTAATCAAGAATTTGCGGGGTTTAACTCAAGGTAAATATAGCAGAACTTACTCGAGACGTTCAAGAACTCAATTCCCTAATTCTAAAGTGCACCAATTCCGCACAATACCTCGTGACTTTTAACAAATTCATGACTAACTTAGACAAAACATACAATATTAGAAACTGAACTAAACGATGTACGCAAAGACAAACTAAGAATCTGTTTCTACAATGTGCGCGGGCTGCTAAACAAGATCGGCCTTGTAAGCGCAATTTTATTCACAATCATAAATTTGACATATGTATAATAACAGAGACATTTCTAAAATCCACAGACAAAGTAAAAATTCGCGACTTTATAATTATCAGACAAGACAGATAACCAGTAAGACAACAAAGACAAGAAGTGGGAGGGGTAGCCATTATAATAAAAAAAGAATTATACTTTAAACAATTAAGAAGAGCGCATGTCTCGAATAACCTTGAACACATAATAATTGAGGTAAGTAATGTCACTATCATAGGGGCATATCAGATTCCAAGTAAAAATTTATTAGGTAGAGACCTGCACATACTGATGTCAAAAGGAACCAGGGTCCTTCTTGCAGGGGACCTTAACGCCAAACATCCGGAATGGGACGCTAATTGTGTATTTACAAACCCCAATGGGCTGCTACTGAGAGATTTCGCCGAAGACAACGGCCTAATAGTACACTACACTGAAGAACCGACATACTTTCCTGACACCGCAAATTACACCTTAAGTACACTGGACATAGCAGTCGCAAAAGACATCCCAGACATACGAAATATGAGAACTATACCTACATTAAGCTCAGATCATGATCCGGTATACTTGGAGATCTGGACGACACAAACAAATATAAAGACAATATAGGCAATATCATGACTACAAAACGACTAATTGGGCATTATACAAAAAGAAATTAGACGAACATAAACAACAATATTCAGAAAAATGAAGCCCTAGAAAATGAAACAAATAAATTTATCAAAATCATACAGAAAGCTAGACACGAGACAACCACATTAATATGGATACTCGAAACCGAAAAACCTCGACAAAGGGAGAGGAAGAACTGCACAACTTGCATACAATAGTCAAGACCCTGGTTACTACATTGTGTACCTCAGATGAATTCATATCTACATTGATTAAAACAATAACCGAGAGTCTTAATGATAAATTTAAGAAAGATTTTCAAAGTTTAAAAGATGAAAATAAACAATTAGTGAAAAAATTACAAAATCAGGATAAATCAATAAAAAACCTAATCAACAGACAAGAGATATCGGATCGTTCTATTAGAAACCGCAGTCTTATATTTTATGGTATAAAGGAGAACGAAGGGGAGTGATGTACCGATGTTCTAATGGATTTTTTCATGAATAAAATGAAGTTAAAATTAGAAAATTCTTGTATTGAGAGCTGTTTTCGATTAGAAAGAAAAGTAGGCAATAAAGATAGACCAGTGATGGTAAAATTTTCTGTAAAATTTTATAAGGATTTAGTTTTTAAAAACAAAAAACTTTTAAAACAAACTAAAATTGTAATAAGAGAAGATTTGTCTAAAGAACAACAAAATATAATAAAAGAGACTCTTAAGAAGGTGGGAAACAGAGGAAAAGTGTGAACAATGTCAAGGAATATTTTTCTAAAACTCAATGATAAAGAACAAATTATCAAAATCAATGAATTGGAAGATACTGAACTTTTTAATTAATACAAACTATTGTTTTTTTGCTTTCTTGTTGAAACACAATTTATATTTAGTTATGTGAATAGTTATAAATTAAAACTTTTTGAATTATTTTTTAATTTTTGCAGGTTAAAACAATTACATTATTTATATTATTTGTCGCAGTACATGTGCAATTGTGTCGCACCTCTCAGGTGTTTTATTTCTTATCGCTAGTAAATAAAGTTGATTTTGCGTTCTGTTAGATTTAAAGAGATAGTTTTTAATTTATTATTTTTATTTGATATCAAATACAGATTTAATAGTATAAATGAAATATTTAAAAATTGGTTGTGCAAATGTTAGATCTTTACCACCTTCTGTTCATGATGTAAATGATATAATCAGAGAAAATAATTTTGATATATTTTTAATTTGCGAGTCTTGGTTAAAAGATTCTATTAATGATCATGCACTAAGTATTGAAGATTATAGCTTACTTAGAGCCGATAGAAATTGTAGGGGAAAGGGTTTATGCATGTATATTAGACACGGACTTCGCTACGAGGTAATGGTTAGTAAACAAAACTGTATTTGGGAACAACTGTGGATAAAATTGGTTGTTAATAAAAAAGTATTGGCAGTGGGGGTTATTTATAAGCCTCATGAGCAAAATACTATCTCTTTTATACATGAATTTTAAGACAGTCTTACCTCTACTTTGCCAATTGTTGATGAGATAGTATGTATGGGGGATTTAAATTTAAATTTGTTGAATTTTAGTAACATAACTGTATCAAGATTTTATTCACTTTTAGGAACGCTTAATCTCTGTCAATTAATAGACGAGCCTACAAGAATTACAGCAACATCAGCTACTCTTCTTGATTACGTGATAGTTCAAGAAGGAGCTCCTGTTGAAAAGGGAATAATACATGATGCAATTTCTGATCACTCTTTAGTTTTTTGTAATATTAGAGTAAGTACTGAGCAGTTCGCGCCTAAAATGGTAACTTATAGAAATTTTAAACATTTTGACGAATATATTTTTCAGCGTGATCTTTTCAATACTTCCTTTTTCAGAATTTATGATCAAGAAACAGTTGACGAGAAAGTTTCATATTTAATTAACTGCTTAAATGATCTATTTGACAGACATGCTCCTATTACAACATCGAGGGTGACTAAATGTAAAGCTCCATGGTTAACTTATCCGATAAAATTAATGATTTCTGAAAGAGATAAGGCGTTAAGGAAGTATAGGCGAACTAGATCTAATGTTCATTTACAGGCTTACAGAAAACTACGCAATTTCACTAGTCAGTCTATTAAAAGGGAAAAAAGGGCTTATTTTTTACATCAATTTAATAATAGTTCTTCTACAGACATGTGGCGAACTTTAAAAACAAATAAGTTTATTCCAAGTAAAAACCAAAATATACCTGAAGACCTAATGAAACCAAATGAAATTAATCGTTATTTTATTGAATCTATTCCAATAACCGAACCACCTGAAGAGGTCAGAAATTTTTACAAAAATAATAAAATTATTGATTCTCATTTTAATTTTAGAGAAGTTAATGACCTTTTCGTTTTTAAGACGATCTGTGATATTAAAACTAATGCCAAGGGGTGTGATGGATTGAATATAAAACTGATTAAAATTTGCTGCCCTCATATAGTACCCTATATTACACATATACTAAATTTCTGTATTACTGAAAATGTCTATCCTGCAATGTGGAGGAGAGCAGTTATAAAGGTTCTGCCAAAAAAGCAAAGCCCAGTAAATTTTAAAGATTTACGTCCAATAAGTATTTTGCCTACTTTATCAAAAATATTAGAAAAAGCCATGGAAAGTCAGATAAAAGATTACCTACATCAACACTCATTATTACCCACTGTTCAATCGGGCTTTCGCAAAGACTTTAGTTGTACAACTGCTCTGCTCCATATTGTTAATGACGTCATTAAAGCCACTGATCAGGGAAAATGTACTCTATTTAGTTATGTTAGATTTTAGTCGGACATTTGATACTCTTCATCATAATCTACTAATATGTATGTTGCAGTATATAGGCTTTTCGGAAAATGCTCAATTACTAATAAATAATTATCTTTAATTTAGACAACAAAAAGTTTGCATAAATAATGTGTACTCAGAATATCTCAATTTAAGATCGGGGGTTCCTCAAGGGTCAATCCTTGGACCTTTATTATTCTGTATCTATTCGGCTCATATCTTATCACGAATCCAGTTTTGTAATTTCCATCTTTATGCAGATGATACACAATTATACTACAGTTTTTATCCTCAAAAAGTAGAAAGTGCATGTCAAACTATTAATAACGATTTAGAGAATTTCATAAATTATGCAACCGACCATTGTTTGATAATTAATCCTGATAAATCTAATGTTATGTTATTTGGAAGTAACTATCATCGTCAAACTGTAGTACAATCAATAACTGTTAATATTAATGCCAAAAAACTGCAAGTTGTTAATGATGCAAAAAATTTAAGTGTAATATTGGATTCTGATTTAAGATTTGAGAAGCACATAAACAGACTATTACAACATGCTTACTGTAATCTAAAAATCATATACGGCAATCGCCTAGTGTTATCTTTATTTAATTATGCGGATGCCTTATACGGTCCTAATTTAACGGCATATTACAAACAAAAAGTTCAAAAGGTTCAGAATTCATGCTTACGGTTAATCTATGGCATTAGAAGAAGGCAAAGAACTTCCCCAAAACTACTTGAAATAGGCTGGTTAAAAATGCACAATAGACGAATACTTCACGCTACGTCACTATATCATAAGATTATTTGTAACAAAAGACCCCCATATCTTTATCCTAAAATAACTTACCGTACCGATATTTATAATATAAATATAAGGAATAGAGGGTTACTGACTGTTCCTTCTTTTAGAACTGAATTATTCAGGCGATCATTTAGTTACAACATTTGCTATTATTTATTGTTTCGGCCTTTACTTGATGAAAATCCATTTAATTTTGAAAGAGTGAAAAGGTATCATCATATTTAAAAAAAAAAAAAAAAAAAAAAAAAAAAAAAAAAAAAAAAAAAAAAAAAAAAAAAAAAAAAATTAACGTAGCTTTTAAAACCAATAATACGCTTGGGAAGTATATTAAAAACAATAAGGGTAAAATTAATCCTAATAATAAATCGGGGGTATATAAATTAAATTGTGGTATACAAAAAACAAAAATAATTCTACTTACTCAAATCATATTTTAGCTGAAAATCATTCTTTAGATATTAATAATTCACCCTTATTAAATCTCTTTCCCAGTTTTCTGTGAGATAATCCCGGTAATGGGCTATCTTATTGTTATCTGATGGATATTATAATTACCTAAGTACCCTTATTTACTTTAAATAGTTAGTTTATTTTGTAATGTTATTGATGTTTTCTTAAGTACTTTGTTTTGTTAAATTATTTCGTATATATATTGGATACCGAATTGTAAATAGTCACATTTGAAAAAGAAGTTGCACTTCGAAACATATGTCATGTTAGTGTTTTTTTTTTTTTAAATTTTTATTTTTAAAATAAAAGTGTGAAAAACTCTTTCAACATTTGCTATCTTTACAATACGGTTGCAACCAATTTTAAACTCCAAAGTGTTTCCAGATTTAAAACGATGTATAAAAACTATCTCTTAGCATCTCAACATTAGTCTTGTAAAATTAAATAGATTCAATTCAAATTTAAACTTTTGTACCTATTATTTTTTTGGTTAGATTGTTAGGTTAAGCTTTTGCACATATTTTTATATTTTCATATAAATAATATTATATATTTCTTATAATTTTTATTGATTGTATTTTGGGTAATTTTAGGTACTTACAAATAATACAGGTTTATCTAGGGTTAAGTGGAAGAATATTTTAATTGTCTACTCGACAATAAAAATAAACTTCGCCCTTTATTTTCATTTACGCATTTTACGCCAAAGAATATAATTATTGTAATTTATAATTGTTTACTGTGTATTTGAAAATAATAAAGACGATTTATTATTATTATTATTTTAAAACTGAAAAACAACATAACGACATATTTCCTATAGAGATTACGGAACTAATAAACTATAAAAATGACATTAATCAAAGGTGGCAACGACAAAGACAAAGTGGTTATAGGGTCAGGTTTTACAAAATTGCAAAAACCATTAATAAAATGATAAGAAACTTCCGAAATGAGAAATGGAGAACCACCCTGTCAGAACTCAAACCGAACGACAATACATTGTGGAAAGTGGTGAAAAGGTATAAAAACCCGAACTCACTACTTCCCACGATGAAACATGGACCTGACCTACTAAGCACGGACAAAGACAAAGGCCAAGTCTTCGATGAATACTTTGAGTCAAAATTCATAAACGAACACGAGAATAACCTGGAACAAACTTGCATAGAACAAATATCAAACACATTTGAGCAGTCAGAATCACAGTTAGTGCCACAATCCTTTTTTACCTTCCCTAGGGAGGTGTGTGAGGTGATTAAGGATCTCAAAAACAGAAAGGCTCTGATGACATTAGTAACATTTCATTAAAAAACCTTGGCAAGAAAACTATCGTGCAGCTGAGCCATATAGTAAATGCCATTTTCAGGCTACAACACTATCCTAGTGGTCTGAAGATGGCCAATAAAATCGATAGTTACCGCCCCATTTCCTTACTAAACACAATTTCAAAAATAATCGACACATTATTACTAACGAGACTTAAGAAAATCGAACAACGCTTACAAATTATCCCACGCGAACCAGTACGGTTTCAAGGAAGGGCATAGCATCGTAGCACAAATTTTAAGGATCGTACATCATACTAAGATTTAAATCCATTGTAAGTAACGAATTGTGTTCTATTTGATAAATATGACTTAAATGAAGCTAAAGTGCTGTTAGAAAAACCAGTCTCTGAAAGTTTTGAAATTAAGAAGCTATGCTTAACTCTATCAAATGCCTTCGAAAAATCGGTATACATCACATCCACCTGTTCTTGGTTATCTAATACATCTGTAATAAATTGTGTAATCACAGTTAAATTTGTTACCGTTGACCGTTTGTCTATAAACCCATGCTGATATGGTGAAATGTAACTTCGGACAAATGGATATATACGATTATACAGAACGACCTCGAAGACCTTCGAAAAGTTGCACAACAGTGACACCGGCCTATAGTTTCCTACCTCAGACGTTGTCCCGCTTTTAAATATTGGGCATATTCTAGCTTCTTTCCATAGTTTAGGATATTTCCCCGTCTTTATCGATAAATTAAAAATTTTTAAAAGAGGCTGTGTTAAAATTCTGGAACAATCCTTAATTAAGAAGGAAGGTATGTTGTCTGGACCCGATGTCATCTTATTTTTAAGTTTACCAGCAGCCACATCGATTTCTTTTTCACAAAATGCTGGCATATTTATTGTCATGAGTTGCGTACTAATATTTCCTACTAGTTCATCAGGAATATCGGAATGCGAAGGTAAGTATACTCTTTCAAAAAATGATTTAAATGCATTAACTATACCTTGCGGATCACTGAAAACAGGTATTCTCGAAGATTTGTTTTTTGAATGTATATAAGACTAACATTTTTCAGAATTATTTGAAATACTTAACTAACTGAACATCTTCCAAATAATTATCGTAGGATATTTTAATTTTCTGTTTAATTAGTGTTCTAAGCCGTTTAAATTCGAGCAAATCTGCATGTAGCCCTATTTTTTTATACTTCCAAAGATATCATTCTTTCAGTTTTATATATTAAATAATGTCTGAATCAAACCATGTTGGATATTTATGTTTATAATTTCTGTAAGTTGGAATGTGTTTATCAAACACAAGATATATTTTATCATAAAAATCACTAACCATCCTATTGACATCAATGTATACATCCAAAAAACTCCAGTCGAGGCTTGACATTTCCATATACAGTGATGGAAAATCAGCTTTTCTGAAATTGTGTACTTTGGTATGCGAATTAGGTAAAAAAGTAATATCCTTTTTACTCATTTCACTGAAAGTGATTGACAGCGCCGGATGGTGATCATCCTCTTTTACAAGTGGTAAATCATCATGAATAACTTCGCTTTCATTGGAGGAAATAACCAAATCAAGCGTACGATTTAAGCGATTTGTTACATGGTTATATTGAACTAAGTTATGTAATTCGATAAAATTCATTAAAATGGAAGTCTTGTTGTCTGATCTGTCTAAACTTATAAATTTTGGAATATTAAAATCTCCTAACATAATAATATTATTATAGATATCCAATTGCTCTAAACAATCAAAAAAATATTCAAAATCGTCTACAGTCAGCTTATCAGGAATGTACAGAACTAATAAATAAAATACTTTATGACCAATCGAACACTTTACAATAAACAAATCGATTGAGGGTAAATGTATATCAAACATAGATGTATCAAACTTGCTTGATTTTATGCAGCTTCTAAGTGCCAATAATACTCCTCCTCTAGTTGATTTTTCTACTAAATCTAGTCTGCGGTCTTTACGGTACACTTCATATGTGTCGGAAAATATTTCCGAACTTTTAACATCACTACTTAGCCAAGTTTCACTTAACGCGACTACATCGAACTCTGCTTCACAAACACTGGCATAAAAATCGTCATCTTTAGAATTTAAACCTCGCATATTTTGGTAGTAACATTAAAGCTGAGCGTTATCGTTTGATGACCTGTTGGTTATTAACGGTTTAAAGGTACTATGGTTGGAGTACCATCAACGTATCTGATTCTAAACTTTGCAGTACCTTCATTGTTTTTCTCATCCAGTTCCATTTTCAACTGTCTTTAATAGTCTATTTGCCTTTTAGTACGGTCAAAGGAAATATAAACATGTTTATATTTTCCATTCTTTAATGAACTGGCTTGCTTAATTAAACTAACGACATCGGTTTCTTCCTACATTGTAATCTTCATTGGTCTGTTTCGGCTATCACTAAAACGACCAAGTCTAATTGGCTTTAAATGTTTTAGATCTATGCTCCGATCAAAATATTTTATAATGTTCTTTACTTCTGTTTTATCATTTTCGCTCCGATCTTCTGTTGATAGGACCTGATCCTGTTCTGGCACCCCAAAAAGAATAATATTGCGCTCTCGTTTATTTCGCCCATTAATTTCTTGGACAACTTCTTCAAACACTACTGAATTATTAGAAGTCCCTAATTGTTTATTATCCTCCTTGAGGCTTTTGACTTCTTCTTGAAGCATCAGTATTAGAGCTTTAAGGTCCTTTATTTGATTTCCAATCGTTCTGCAACTAGTACAAGACCAATCAAAGCCATTTTTTCCTCAAGAGTAACATTTACGCACAAATGTCTGAACACCATAGTGCAAACGGAGCATTTAATCATAAAATTCGATTTGTACGACTTATTGCAACAGGAACAAATTAAGTTGGGCATGTTTGTTTGTATTTCTACAACCCGCTACTGGACTTCGTAAAATGTATTTTTATTATCTATATTATCTCTGACGCCTCCTTATCTATCGCAGGTTAGGATATAAACAAACTAAAAAGTGCATTCATACTAGTTTAGAAAGACCTAATACAGCTTACCCCTGCTAAGAACGTAGGTTAAACTAACAGTTAGTTGCACTTTCACAATTTATTTTAAATAATTACTACTATAATAATCCAAATGACAGACATTAAGAAAAACGCATGGAATGAGTTTGTTTGGCTTGTTCAAACTTTTTTGGGAAATAGAAAAGTGCTAACTATTCTCAACACGTTGAACAACTAATGAGTCACTTTTAAACTCTTGGATTTAACATGAGCATCAAGTTGCACTTTCTTCACAACCACCTAGGTTATTTTTCCGCTAATCTTGGAAATCTTAGTGAAGAACAGGGCGAGCGATTCCACCAGGACCTTCGTACGATGGAGGAACGGTATCAAGGCTACTGGAACGTACACATAATGGCTGACTATTGTTGGAGCATTCAGAACAGTTCTATGGGTTCAACTTCTGCAAGGAAGTTTTATAAAAGAACCTTAAGAAATAAATAAAATATGATTAACTTTAAACAAATTGTATTTTACTATAAAACGGCTATGTATCATATTTTTTAAACCAGAGCTAATACAGAAATTTAGATTACAGATTTAAAGTCTTCATTAAAAATTAAGCTAGTGTCATGTAATATAACTTAATCATCAGAAATGCTGTTGTCACTGTAATCATCAGTAGCGTTATCTGTCAAATAGACTAACACTCTTGGTGCGTTTGATTTGATCATCGGAGATCTCCGAGCGCTGCAAACGTGTTTGAATTGACACTCCGAGAGATCCCTAAAGTGTTTGTTTTGCTTTGGAGCGAGAACATAGAGCAAGCTCGATGTTCTCAGAGCAGATGGATCGAGAAGAGGGAGAAATTTGTCTTTGTCTCTACCTATCTCTTTTTAACTAACTTACAAACAAATTTGAATCTCAAAATTAAAGACCAGACAAGAAGTCAACAAATTACTTAGCCGCTTTTGTCTTATAGCTAAAATTATTCGTCATAAAAAACACAAAATGTGTGTTTGGAAAATACATTTTCTCTGTCCAGATCTAATCACCAGTAATCGCAGACATGGAGTATGAGAGCGAAGCGGGCATTTGTGGTATATGCTGCATTTCAAGGCCATTACCCCTTATTATTAAAAGTTTTTCCATTTTCTTTACTTTTTGCTCACTATTTTGACCTGTGATTTTGACAATCACAAAAAGCGAGGTTATGTTTTTTACTCTGTTTTATTTGATTTGATTCAATGCTCTATTGTGACGTCATCACTTCTCGGTCTCCTCGACGCTCGCTCGATCGAGTTTCAAATCAAACGCCCCTTCTGTTTGCACTAAACGTTAATTTTGCGGTACAGTTTCAAAGAGCAGAAGTCTATTTTGTATAGTGTCCTAGAAAAGAAACTTACAAAGCTTAATCGTTCCTGTTTACTTTTCAGAATTCAAATCGCGTTCAGCACTTTAACTACTAAATCTCTAAGAAAACCTCAAGAGAATTAATTTAGGTTAGTGTTCATTAAAATTTTTATGATCCGAACGTGTGATGCGGAAATGTGTATGATAATCCTTGACAGGAAAAGGAATAAATTTTAAATTTTATGCAAATACACACCTGCCTAGAAGAGAATAAGGACTCTCGCTAGAATGTTTTGAATTATTATATAGAAGGAAAAGTAAACTGAATATTTTATTTCAAATACTTGAACGGCGTAGAAGTGGTTTATTTTGTGGTGATTTATAGTTAATTTATTTTTGTCAGTATTACTATATTATTTATGCTTCATACAGCATCAAAAGTAAATCGTTTTTAAATTCAATGACTATTTTTACTTTTCTATCTGTATGCAGATATAAGGAAAGTATAGGAATCATGATTTTTTTCGACATCGAGTTTTCGACGGGTTTTTACGTTTTGAGGTCCCCTGAATCCGTTTTGACTAATTTCGCGATGATGTCTGTATGTCTGTATGTCTGTGTGTCTGTGTGTCTGTGTGTCTGTGTGTCTGTGTGTCTGTGTGTCTGTGTGTCTGTGTGTCTGTGTGTCTGTGTGTCTGTGTGTCTGTGTGTCTGTGTGTCTGTGTGTCTGTGTGTCTGTGTGTCTGTGTGTCTGTGTGTCTGTGTGTCTGTGTGTCTGTGTGTCTGTGTGTCTGTGTGTCTGTGTGTCTGTGTGTCTGTGTGTCTGTGTGTCTGTGTGTCTGTGTGTCTGTGTGTCTGTGTGTCTGTGTGTCTGTGTGTCTGTGTGTCTGTGTGTCTGTGTGTCTGTGTGTCTGTGTGTCTGTGTGTCTGTGTGTCTGTGTGTCTGTGTGTCTGTGTGTCTGTGTGTCTGTGTGTCTGTGTGTCTGTGTGTCTGTGTGTCTGTGTGTCTGTGTGTCTGTGTGTCTGTGTGTCTGTGTGTCTGTGTGTCTGTGTGTCTGTGTGTCTGTGTGTCTGTGTGTCTGTGTGTCTGTGTGTCTGTGTGTCTGTGTGTCTGTGTGTCTGTGTGTCTGTGTGTCTGTGTGTCTGTGTGTCTGTGTGTCTGTGTGTCTGTGTGTCTGTGTGTCTGTGTGTCTGTGTGTCTGTGTGTCTGTGTGTCTGTGTGTCTGTGTGTCTGTGTGTCTGTGTGTCTGTGTGTCTGTGTGTCTGTGTGTCTGTGTGTCTGTGTGTCTGTGTGTCTGTGTGTCTGTGTGTCTGTGTGTCTGTGTGTCTGTGTGTCTGTGTGTCTGTGTGTCTGTGTGTCTGTGTGTCTGTGTGTCTGTGTGTCTGTGTGTCTGTGTGTCTGTGTGTGTCTGTGTGTGTCTGTGTGTATGTGTGTATGTGTGTCTGTGTGGGTATGTGTGTCTGTATCCACCATAACTCATGAACCGATACACAGAAAAACACCAAATTTTAAACTTAAGCTTCGTTCCAGCGTCCAATGAAATATTTAGATTTTGGGCAGAGTCAGAACATCTGGGGGGTACTTTATAGGAGGCCGTTTTTATATTTTATGAAATATATCTGTTATTTATGTTTGGAGAAAAAATTTTTTTAAATAAAAGTTACTTCTAATATTATTATCTATAATTTTTGCTACATGTCAAAATTTCTTGAAATGGTCCGTATTCGAGAAATTTGACAAAATGTGCAACATTTTGATTTTTATGAAAATTGTTGAACTAAAAGTCGTTTGCGATATCGATCTCTATAATTTTTGTTTATACATGATTTTTCTAAAATGGACCTTATTAGAAAAATTGTAGGAAAAGTGCTAAATTAAAATTTTTCAGTATTTTTGTTTTCAATGAATATCTACAGAAAAATGTTTCGAGGTAAATGTATGTGGAAAATGTTTATATTTAGTTTATCCTCTAAAAATTTAAAGAGGTGCTGCAATAGGTTGTACAAAATAACCGGAAAAAGCCTATACTAACTAGATAGGAAAGTCATGTGTTGGACACATCAGATTTTTGCATCTGTATAAGAGGATTTGCATCATTAGTCATATTGATTGATCACAATCCCGGTAGTTTTACAATTACTTCAAC